>KV921238.1:45964-149520 GCA_002081555.1 Protostelium mycophagum | reverse complement strand
TTAATGATTACATTTATGTTTTATTTATTGGGATTTTGGACTTGAACAAATTTTGCTCTCTATTCTCCCAAAAATAGTCAAAAAATTCCATCATAGTCATTTTTTTTGAATCACAAGATATTAGAAACGGTGTTACTCACCGTTGAACTCAAAAGACCTAAAGGGGAAAGAGAAAGAACTTGGCAAAGACAACTGCTCGTGAGAGGGGTCCACTTCAGGTGGTTTTTATCAAACAATTCATTGGCCTGAGAAGCTGCCACGGGAATAGCGGGAATGTTGTTGCAAAATTATTTTTTATTTTTGAAAATAGACAGCCAACATCAAAAATACCTGTGTTGTTTTTTGGCAGCGCAAAGAGGCAGAAAACTCCATCTGGCGACACAACCCAGGATCAAGGAGATGACAGAACCATCAGAAACAATTCGATTAGAGGACCAAGTCGAATCACTCCGAAGAGAATTGTCACAATTGAAAGAAGTAATCGATCCATCATCCTCCTCTTCTGATGCTTATTCCAGCAATACACAGAAGACGTAACGAGATTGACTGTGCAATTACGAGACCTAGTCGTCAGAAATGAAGATAGACGACTAATACATGGGAGGATGTCAAAGAGGGTCTCACCCGAGCGAAACGGAAATATACGCTGCCTTGATGTAACACTTTAAGACATCAAAGAGATCTCTAATCAGAGTTTAACCACGGTAAAACCGTAAAGAGTTACCAGAGAAATAAATGACAATAATGATGTAACAAATCACAGCTGTTTTCTAATCTGATTGCCAATGGAGAGGACAACTCCATTCGCATCAGAGACGCCGATAATCTCAGAACAACATCCACTTTAGACGGTCATTTGGAGCCTGTCTTATGCGTTCAATTCTTAGACCAAGACACCGTCATTTCCGGTTCACGGGATAGGACCATCAGAGTGTGGAATCTGAGAACTGGAGAGAGTAAAGTTCTGAAAGCACATCAAGGTCCTGTCCATTGCATAAAGGTATTTATTTACCACCTTTTTCACATCGATCTGCTGCATGCAGCCATGTATATGCATGATTGATGTGATTTTAGACGTGACAAATCGATAAAAGAATTTTTCCCCCAAAATCGAAACAAATGTTCACGCCCGCAGCAAAGCTGCGGCTGAGGACTGTGACACAGCAGCAAAACATAAACGTGAGGGTGGCTTCACATTTTATTTTATTTTTCAAGTCGCGACTGCACCGAAAGAATGACACTGCCATTAAAACTGAACGACTTAGGCACAAGAAAACAGATTGGTCAGCGGATCAACAGACAAAGTCATTTTTGGGTGGAATTTATCTGAAGCACGCCCAGAATTATTATTGAAAGGTGATGACGTCATCACAACTTTATTTTTGGCAGTTGGATTTGTTATTTTTGGATATTCACAAATGAAATTTATTGGAAGATTCTCATCACGTGATCGTTTCATCTGAATAAAACAGGGCACGAGGGAGCGATTTTGGGACTCGACATAGATGATGACGTACTCGTGTCAGGAAGTGCAGACAAAACTGTCAGAGTATGGAGCATCGAGGCAGGCAGATGTGAGATGATTCTGAAGGGTAAGTGTCCCTCTACAACGTTGTAGATGGGTTTTTTGTGAATATCCCAACATGAAGATTGCGATTTCAAGGATATCTTTGTATGAAAGTTTTGTGATTTTAAAAACTATTGTTATGAAAAATTGTCTTCCTGAAGAATTATAATGTTATATGTATTTGCAGAATACACACAAGACAGCAGATAACCCAATCTCAATAAGACTGAAGAAAGCAGGGCACAGTGGTGATGTGACGAGCGTCGCATTATGCTTGAGTTTTGTGGCATCAGCTTCTTCCGACAAGACGTGCAGGTTGTGGTCAATCGACTCCGGTATCTGTTTACGCCTGATGAACCACGGGGATCACGTCAATTGCGTGTCAGCTGTGACATCTGCAGAGTTGTTAGTGACAGGTGCCAGATTGACATTTTGTGTCGTTTTGACACATGCAGGGGGAGCAGATGGGATATTGAGGATTTGGAGTATAAATAGTGGTGAATGTCAAAGGGCAATCACCGAACCTGAAGGACTTGAAGACTTGAAGACAGAAGGAGGGAGGGTAGTTACAGGGGGTGGAAAGGCAGTCACTTTGTACACTTTCCAATAAAGATGCATCAGTTTGATTTGTCAGCAGAATCCACATGTGGGAAACAAAAAACAGGCGTGAAAAGTTGTCAGGTGTCGACATGACTGACACGAACAACCCGAGACATTGTCATCCAAATGACAGTTGAACTCAAATTCCTCGATAACATAAATACAAGAAATGAAAGTTGGGTCGATCTTTCACGTGATGTCCTTGCAATCATCTTCGATTATCTCGAGATGGGAGGTGATCTGGACCATTTGGGCAGACATCCGGTGGTATGTATTTAGCAGTGAGGCAAATACCTTATCTCGTTCAGACTTGTGTCAGATGGACAGAAATGCCAAAGCATTCGTCCTCTTTGGAACAGATGAAGTCAATGGAAAAGCAATAAAATTTCGTTACGGCCAGTTCATTCATTTAATTATAATTTGTTGAATATGTGTCAATCGTTTATGTAACATGGGAATATTGAGAGTTCTGAACGATTTTTAGATGGGTCTCTGAATAAATAGATTCGCCAATTGTCCTGTAATCTTTTTATTTTTTTGCTGGCAGAAAAGGAGCAAAAAATTGCTTGAAAAGCTCTCTTGCTTGTGGAGTGGTTGGAATAAAATGACCTCCTGATTTATTCAGATGGATGTCCTCATCTTTATGGAATGCTTTTATCTCTAGCTTTTATGAACAAAACTTCACTCTGTGGCTCTGCCACAAGAGGTATTTCACATGACTGACAAGAATGTACCTTCGTGTTCTAAAATGATAGGATTGTGGTAATGAGAACTGAGTGTTTTGCTCCATTCAGAGGGGACGAGTGTGTCACCTATACAATTAGATTCTCCACCACGTAAAGTCTGTACCCTTCCCAAAAACGTGCATCGTGGGTAATGTCGACACGTTAGTTGGCGTGTACAGATCACGGTAAGCTTCCGCAGTTGGCTTGTAAGAGCAAGCCATCACTGCAAAGCGAAAAACCAGCGGGTTCTCCTCCATAGATCTCTTCAGATTTTCGTCCAAATCTCCACGTTTCAGTTGATCAATGATTCGATCAGAATCCTGATTGCGCATGCACGATAATACAGAGGTGATCACTCCTCCTTGACTGAATCCAACAATGCCATCAAAGTATTTCTGACGTTTATCAGAACTTGTGATGGAAAATCTCAGTACAAAGACACCATCAGATGAACAAATAAACAACTTAGTGTTCTCACATGTTCCCTGAAGTGTGATTTTAGAAAGCTGATCGATTCTGCAGCCCCCTCATAAAATGTGGATGTCTCCCACTCTTTCCCTGATTTGATGAGCCTCCAAAGAAGATTAGGTGATCACCTGCGTTAAACCATTGAAAAACGGGATCTGTGGGGGCTTTCACCTGCTCACCACGACCTCCCGCATCTTCCAACACCTTCAAAGCCTCCTCTAATTCCACACCTTTGATCACGTTTGGTGCTTGCACGTAATCTTTCAGTCCTTCAGATTATCATCATTGAATGAGAAATCCACGCACCAAAATTGACTGACTTTCCAAAGATCTTTCTGAAAGCACCTGTCTTCTCATATAAGATCTTCTTGTTTTGAAAATACCCATGCAACACGAGTACAGTTGGTTTGATGTCCGCCATCTCGTCAGTGTCACAATAGATGATCATACATCACATCATCTGTTCCCAAATTTTTGTGCCAATCTACAAGGCTGAATTCAGATTCGAGGAAATCAAAAACAAGCAATCATGGCCTTCGCCGCTCGGATGAAGAAGGAATTGGGGATGTTAGCCACTAATCCTCCTCCAGGAATTGCCGCTTGGCCGAAAGATGACAGTTCCATCGCTCATTTAGAAGCAAGTAGGTGCTCGAGGTGCTCGATTGAAACTCACTCTTGTAGCCATTCAAGGACCAGATGGAACACCGTATGAAAATGGTAAATTCAAATTAGAGATCACTGTCCCAGACAGGTGTGATGTAGAACTTCTATAGACATGACAAATTTATACCACCAGATATCCCTTCGAACCGCCTCAAATCAGATTTTTGACACCCGTGTATCATCCTAACATCGACAATGGAGGGAGGATTTGCTTAGACATCCTTGTCATGCCACCTAAGGTTTCCTTACCGTTTGATCAATTGGTCTAAAAATTGTGTAGGGACAATGGAAACCAGCTTTGAACATCTCGACTGTACTGAGCTCTCTACAATCTTTATTGGCAGAACCCAACCCAGAGGATGGCCTCATGGCCGATATTGTCAGTGTCTCTTCCTTTTTAAATTTTTTAACAAACCTTCCAGACAGCCGAATACAAACAAAACCGCATGAAATTCAACGAGACGGCCAAGAGATGGACAAGACAACACGCCACAGAAGGATTCACCATCACAGACATATCCACCAATCCCTCAGCAGACACCACACAGTCGAAAGATGAAATACCCCCAGAAGAAAAGAGACCCAAAGTTCCATCTACAATAGAAAAACCTGCGACTACAACGAGTAAAATCTCAGAAAAATCCAAACCAGCGGTGGTGCAAGAAAACCCACAAAAAGTCTCGTCACAAGAGAAGAAGAGGCATCCAGAGGAGAAGAGAACTGAGGTGGTCCACAAAAAGCCGAAAATAATTGAAGGTGACACTTGGTATTCGAAATCATACTTTTGAAAAATCATGATATTTGGTGATATTTACATCTTCTGAGAACAGCAGATCAAGATGAGGAAAACGACGACTTTTTTGATAGTAGCCCTAAGAAAACTTCAAAGAAGAAATAAAGCTGAGAAGAGGTGAATTCAGATGGAGTATCTGTTTGTTAATGAGAAAATCCACTACGTGATGATCGGCACCGATCAAGCTCTTAAAGAACCTAAAACCCAAGCTTATGTTGTGATGATATAAATACTTCAAAAAATGATGGTGGGGTGAGTCTGACTTGCCGTTTAAATTCAGAAAAAGAGCCACACGTGTCGCTTTTTGGCTCGTTCGCATTCTCAACTTTTTCTCATCCGACACCACCCGAGCTCCCGTCTGAGAGGTCAGTACTCAACAACGATCCTCTTTGTTGCTTGTCCTGTGCGTCGGTCCAAATGTGATTGATTATGGCTAATATGGTGGATCAAACATACTCTATCTTGTTATCTTGTGAGATGAGATGAGTGAAGATGACAAATAACATGTTCAACTCACGATATCCTGATACTGTGAAGTTTAGATTGAACAATCACGGTGATTCCTCCGATATGGAGCCGGAAGCCAAACGTCCACGCGTTATAGACGAAATATTGCATCAACAGGTTTGTCGGTTGTTTTCCCTCGATCAAGTTTGTAGAATGTCTTACGACAACACGATCGGATCACCTGGAGCACATCAAGGATCATCTCTTTCCACATCTCCTCTGACAATGCAACAGGGTGTGGCTGATGCGAACGGAAATCAACAAAACGGGAAAAATGGAATGAGGAGCCAAGTCGCAAACCTCCCCTCTATACTTCCTTTCAATGGTTCGAAATCCAATGAAGATGTCTTGGAGGTGATCTGATAAAAATACAGAATCACCAAGAAATGAATCAGAAATCCTGAGGGAAACTGTTGAAGTAAGTGTGATGTCATCATCCATATGATCAGATTTTCTTATGAGAAGATGCCAAGTGTCAAGAATCGAAGCGATGATATCGGCATGATGTATTTTACCAAAGAGTTTTGTTCTCACAACAAGATGAAGACATTACCGACAAAAAGGTTGTCATAGACACCATCTTGTCATGTGATTCCTGCATCAAATCATCACATGACCGATTTCCTAAAGTTCTTCAGAAATTAAAAAGGGAAGCTGAGCGAAGGGAGAATGAAAATGTAGAGATGTCCAAGAGATTAGAAGATGCAACACAGCTCATACACACCCAACAAGAGGAGATCAGAGGTGATCGTCATCATCATAATCAGACATCCAAGTCCTGATGTCTTTAGGACTGCGTCTACGTCTGGGCGAGAGTTTACCTCCCCCACCCCCTCCCCCCACCCCCAACATGGGGGATAAGGTCAACGAGGTGATTTTCCCGCCAAAATGAATCTCAAGATTCTCATGTAAAACTCAGGTGGCAGAGGCACTGAGTAGCATCGGTGAAGAGTGCGGACACCGTGTAACATTACAAATTCTACAACATCCCCCCACACAAGCTGTATACCAGAGGATCTTGAGGCCTTTCCCGACTGTTGCAGTGCTCGGCGCCTCGCATCTGAAGACAACTAGCAACCTGTTTGTGGAGGTCAGATTTTTGGATGATTTTAGATTTTAAAATTCGAATTGTTCTTGTGAAATCGCAGTTGTCGCTCCAGCACAAAACGAATCCACTTTTCATATTGCATAAAAAAACATTGAAAATTCAACGAAAATTCGGGCGAGCCTTTTCTGATGGAATCAGGTGTCTTTATTACGCCAGCACGAACAACACAGTCCCCAACCTCTATTAGAGGGCAAGGCGTCAGAAAAGAAGAGTCTGATCGGGGGACAACTTGTACAGCGGAGCGAGTGGGGGCCAAACCCTGACAAGTTGATCGTTGTGTTTAGAAAGTTGAAGATTCTGACCACAACCGCACAACAAGGAGGCTCTTTCTTCGTTCTCAAATTTATACTGAAGAGATATGTCGACAATAATTTCGAGGTGGTCCCCGGTGTGACTCTGGCCATATCAGACCCAATGGAGGTGTGTCGACAATTATGAGATGAATATTTTTACGAACAAGTGACCAGGTGTTTTCTCACACACTTTACCTCAAGAGTAGAGCCCCCGGGCAGCAGATATCCCCCTCCCCCCCCTTCCCCCTACCCCACACCCTCGACGAGAAATCCCGGCCGAAACGTGCCGCCAGCCCCCCATCATCACGTGACAACGACAGACCCACACTCATGCGTAATAGGAGCATAAGGTGAGATATCTTGAGATGATGTCATCAAGCGTGATGACGTGTACAGTTTGCCCCCGGGGTTAGGAGTGCAACCACCATTGAGGATGTGGCCTAACGCTCCAGCATTGATTGGTGGTCATGTAAGAATTGAATTTGTTTATTCTACATTGTTGCAGTCCACACCTTACAACTATTGTCTACAATGATTTTTGATGATTATAGAACAACTCCCCCACAGTGAGTCATCCTATGGAGGTAGAGGAGTACGACTCGGACGATGCAGAGGACAGCCTCGAATCACAAGCGAGGATCTTGCAGTTGCTGAGAAAGTCAACAGCAAGATGAAATAAAGTCATTTTCAATTTCTTGAAACTTCTGCTTCCTGGAAAAATGAGCCAGTTTTGTGGTTCACAAACAACAAACCAAAGACACAGCACAGCATGGCGGCTGCAATTGCTGCCCCAGTTCTCGATGATACAACCCTGAGACACAGAATGGACATTATCAAGACAAGATTGAAGAGCAGGGGAGGCTTTTCAGAGGCAACACGAGACCTTATTGATTTAATGACCAACAATTGCACACCTGAGAACAAGAGATATTTCTATAATGCCCTGCAAATCATCAGTTATCGTGTCGGCAAACCAGGTTTCGATGTATGATTTGTTGATCATTCTGATTGTCTAATGAATGGAGGTGGCTGCCGCACAAGCGGTATTTCGTGAGGCTTCCAAGTACTTGGACAGCTTCACGGTGGGATATCGAAACAAGATAATCGAGTGGGGAGAAACCATAGATAATATGGTGGCTGATCCATCGGCGCCACCTCCTCATCGACCCAGTATAGAAAAACAAAGAGAACGAGAAGCGATCATGCAAAGAAATCGTCTTGAGGCACTTTTACTCTTGCAAGCTAATTTCTTGTCAATGGGGTGAGTCATCTTGGCTGTTCAACTGAAATATTGATAACATACAGAGGACCACGAATTTCGTCGGGAAATTGGAGTGATTCAGATAGCAGCGATGATGAGGGCTATCCCCCAGTAAGAATGTCGATACCTACACAACACAAGACCGCGGAGCCAACAATTGAATATCCCTATTCTGAATGGACTACAGACCCTCCTCTCTTACTTTCACTTCGATTACCACATAGCACAACCACAATACATCGCGATTTCAGTTTCACCATCACCGAGAATTTGCAAGAAAGGTGATCATCCTCGCAATATAGACATGATCGACTCACAACCAAAGGTTGCAGTCCGATCCCAATCTCAAAGTGTCTTTGTGTTGTTATCCATCAAATGATTACCACGACATAAAATGTATAGAGGCTCCTCCTGAGACATCAGCCGAATTTCGAATTAATTACGAAGCAATCAATTTCTCATCACAGGTACTCTCTTTCGACATCACAGCTAAAGAACATGCAGACATCTTTCATTCATGGTTACGACATCAAATCCTTGTGCAGATTAGGACTCAACACTTTAAGAATCACCATCTTTGGCGGACATTGTTGCTGCGTGAGTCCTCATGCTCTTTGTGCCGCGGTTGTAGAAAAAATCATCTGAATACTTAAGAACTACACGTTCGGAGTGCGCATGAACACTCAACATCCTTTCGAAGACCTCGAACAGAAGGTAAAGAGGGATAAGTTTATAGATCAAGCGACATGTCTGGAGCGCGTGAAGAGATCGTTCGATCATGACGCAGAAGTCGCGGAAATTTCGAGGTGTATCTCGATCCGGGATCCACTGTCACAGATGAGAATTACAACTCCATCAAGAGGAAATCAATGTGGTCACATACAAGTGAGAATCTATTTTCAATTGAAATAATTGTCTTTATGTAACGAACAAAACGAATCGAGATGTCAACATCTCAAGTCGAAAGACAAAACCATAATTAATAAAAAATAAAACACAGATTTAATTGCATTTCTTCGTCCTGCTAAACTCTTCAGTGTTTTGATTTAAATTCATTTCTTCAAGTGAACAGAAAGCACCCCAAGTTTAAATGTCCCGTCTGCTCGAAGGTCGTTCAGTACAGAGAGCTCGTTGTAGATGGGATGATGTCAGAGATACTAGAAAAGGTCAAAGAACAGGAGGACATTGAAGAGATCGAGATGATGCCAGACGGGCAGTGGAGAGTCATCGATCCTGAAGAAAAGGCAAAGAAGCGAAAGCACACGTGGGGTGCCGAACCGCAGGTGACCGTTGTCTTTATTAAAAATACTTTTGATCGTGTGTGCTGTATGTCAAGAGCATGTTTTGGTCAATGAAAATGTGTGAGCGAAAGAGTTGATTTTTGCAGATGCCACAGCCAAAGAAGATGAAAGTTGAGGACGTGGTGGATCTGACATAGCATTGTACACAAATAACAGTAAATTATGATGGATTTACATCTTCTCTCCATTGTTGACATCATCATGACATCTCCATCATCCCGGAATAATATTTATCCGGAAGCGTAAATTGGTTGTCGTGAAAAGAAATTTCCCTGGAGCTCGGAAAAACATCGGAAGTCGGGTGTCCCGGCTTCTCCGAAATTTCTTGCGACAACAGCCACCAGCCCATAAGATAAAAAGTCACCAAAGAAACATGGAGGTTGCACTGAACAACGTCGTTCCTGCTGTTGTGCTTGGAGGCCTGACAGCGGCCATCTCATACTTTTACTTTTTCAAGAATGGATCCACAAAAGCAACAGTGGCCAAATCAACACCAATTAAGAAGACAGCACCACCTCCAGCTAAGAAGCAGAAGATGACACCTGCCGTGAGTCGATTTACAAGATGTATTAGATCTATTTTCATGTCTGACCCGAGAAGGGCGAGCCTGTCGTTAAGATATTCTATGGTTCACAAACAGGAACAGCTGAAGAGTTTTCAAGGAAATTAATGAAAGAAGCTCAAGGTCACGGCCTTGCCGCAGAAGTCTGTGATATGGAAGAGTACAAGATCGTGAGTGCAGATATGTTGATATGTCGTTGCATATTAAGAGATCACAGGATGATCTGAAGGGAGAGAAGATGTTGATCTTCTGTGTCGCCACTTATGGAGAAGGCATGTATCCTCTATATGTTCAGAGCCTTTGTTTCGTCTGATCAGACGAAATCGAGTTGGATAATGTTCTTTTCAGTACATACAAGTATTATCAGCTGTGTTCTGCCCAAGATAATATATTTTCCCTGCAAATGTGAAATCTTCAAGTTGAAAAGTTAACATGAAAAGGTGAACCAACAGACAATGCAAGAGACTTTATGGAGAACGCAGAGAAAGAAGAGCACGCAGAGGACTTGCTGCAGGGTGTCAATTTCACGGTAAGTACCGCTCATCTTCGCCTGAACTGACGTGACAGGTATTTGGACTGGGAAACAAGACATATGAACACTATAACACGATGTCTAGGAACATCGACGCTGCCCTCCAGAAGTTTGGAGGTAACCTCATTTATTGTGTGTACTTGTCATTTCCCATCCAAATGAAAAACACAATGATCTGTTCTTAAAATAGATGATAATTGTAGAGACTGATGACGTCATCAGGAAAACGTATTTACGAGAGAGGAGAGGGTGATGATGATTCTTCATTGGAAGATGATTTCGCCACCTGGAAGAAGGATCTCTGGCAGAAAGTCTGCGAAACGTTAAACGTCAAATACAACTCTGACGCTGTCGACACATCGTGAGTTTTCACCGAAATTTCATGGTGTCATCTACAACGAGGCTGAGAACTTGCAGGATGGTACGACGATTTACCGTAGAATACCACGATAAAGAAACAAAGCAAGACGTCATCGCCCAGCGTAAAGAGAACAAACACCTGGTGAAGAAGGCGGGAAGTGACAAGTCAGTATCGAATTATCGTTGAAAAGTCGTTGAAATTTCGCAGGAATTTCGATATCAAGAACCCATACATCGGGCAGATTACAGTCAATAGAGAGTTGCACACAGAGAAGTCAGACAGGTAAATTTTTTAATATGAAAGAATCACAGGAGAGTTGTGGCAAATCGATTCAAGCCGATTGCTGTGCATAAAAATGGTTTTGATGCTGTTTCCAATACTTGGTTTGATTGATTTTTGGAGACGGTAACAACCGCGATTGGGACGGTAACTCACGTGCTTGACGCACTCCAAAAATGCATCATAATCCGAAGTTTGGTGGTGTGTCATGCACTGCGGTATTAGCCTTAAACTGCATGTGTCTTAAACAGTTCAATGTGCTAACCAGAAATACTCCTGCAATATTTATATATATTTCTGACCTCCTCTAAACAGATCATGTCGTCACATTGAGATATCTCTCCCGGATGAGATCACTTATGAGCCTGGAGATCACATCGGAATTTTCCCCGAAAATGAGATGAGCGTTGTAGAGGCTGCAGCTAAGAGACTGAATGTCGCTCTTGACAACAGCTTCACACTGAAAGAAGAAGGAAGAGTTGTTGTTGGTCCTGTCACTGTCAAGCAGGTTCGTTGTAGATTGTCAAACGTTTCATTGAAATACGACAGGTGTTGATGCAGTGGTGTGATCTCACAAATGTTCCGAGAAAATCATTTTTGAAGGTAAAGACATCCATTCTGGCATGACATCATGATGATGTGTCTAGGTACTGAGCCACTATGCCTCCAATCCTGAAGAGAAGAGCGAATTATTGCGTCTGTCAGATGATCAGCAAGCACAACCCTACACAGATTTCATTAAAGAGAACCACCGTAGCATTCTAGAGGTGAGATATCTCACCATGATATCACAAGCATCACAAAAACTGATCCAAAAAGGTATTGGAATACTTCAAGTCTGTGAGCATACCTTTGGACCACTTTATCGAGGCAACACCTAGACTTCCCGCGAGATACTACAGCATCTCCTCATCTTTAGCCATGCACCCCAACTCTGTCCACGTCACTTGCGCGGTGGTCCAATTCACATCACCCACCGGAAGGGTCCACAAGGGTGAAGCTCCATCAGAGATGTCAAACTGACACATGACAGGAGTATGCTCCAACTGGCTCGCGGAGCAGGTTCCCAAAGAGGGCGAATCAAGACCCGTTCCGATCTTCATTCAGAAGGCCAACTTCCACCTGCCAAGCGATGACAGCACACCCATAATCATGATTGGCCCAGGCACAGGTCTCGCCCCTTTCAGAGGTTTCATTCAGGAGAGAATCGCCAAGAAGAGTGAGTGAAATTTCGTCGAAAATCCGAAAGACTGACGGTGTTCAGGTCAGACGGACAACACAATATTTTTTGGATGCAGAGGCAGAGATGTGGATTACATCTATAAAGAGGAGCTTTTAGATGCTGAGGAAAAGAATATTTTGCGCCTGAATGTGGCCTTCTCCAGAGAAGAGCCTAATAAGAAGGTTTACGTGCAACACCTCATCAAAGAACAAGATCAGCACTTGTATGACCTCATCGAAAACAAAAAAGCTGTTCTGTACATCTGCGGGTCAGTACTTCTCGTCTTGAAAGTTAATATCTAAACATGTGATAGTGATGCGAAGTACATGGCGAAGGATGTTCACAGCACACTCGGGGAGATGCTGAAGACCCACGGAAAGATGACAGACGCAGAGGCCGAGTCTTACCTCACTGCCATGCAAAACAACAACAGATACTTGTCAGACACTTGGTACTGATCCACATAATAAATTAAATTTTGAAAGAATGTACCAAACGTCACTTCTTCCTTGAACAGAACACTGCACAATGAGATTGCAAAAATTACACCACAAAGAGGTCCTTAGAATAAATCCAGCAGAAACAAAGTTCTTTGATCTTGACAGGTCCAGAACTTGGTTGTTTTAAGGTTAAGAAAGGGGAACCGTTCCGAAGAAAGTGGACATACTGAATCCCACGACATTCGTCTGGAAGCAATCTGCAGTTCTCCGAACCCTCTCAAACATCATGACCGAAATTCAACAGAATCGAAATGGCTGAGACCGCAAGAGCACAGGGGAATGACACACTACCGTGAGTACAGTGGCAATAGAATTGATCAATTTACCTGCACAGATACTACTTTCATCCAGAAGCAGACTCACGGACTGCTGGATTATCTTTACGTAACAAGCTTGATGGGACATTCTTGATCAGATGGAGCGGGAGATCAGTGGGTAATTATGTCTTATCTGTGGTCATCGCCGGCCGAGTGCGTGAGTTGTTAGTGTTGACCGATAACGAGACTCATGATGATTCAGGTCATTTCCCAATCATAAAGTCTAAGAAGAGAGATCGCTTGATATTAGCAACGGGGCACGGGCCACTTTTTTGC
Organism: Protostelium mycophagum; assembly: GCA_002081555.1. Lineage (NCBI taxonomy): Eukaryota > Evosea > Variosea > Protosteliida > Protosteliaceae > Protostelium > Protostelium mycophagum. The sequence continues at coordinate 136,185 of KV921238.1, read as the reverse complement.
GAGAACCTAGATGACATTGTTCAAAAGTGTACACATTTTTGGCAACTTGAAACATCTGAGGGGATCACGCAGTACCTAAAAGAACCTGTTCTCAGAGATATTTTGACAACGACACTCTACTATTCAGAGCCAATAAATGAACCCCTCTGATCCAAAAAATAAACTGTAAGATTGGGAAACTTCACGGTGTCTCGGGACAAAAACCGTGCGTCGACCGGGAATCGAACCCGGGTCTCCCGCGTGGCAGGCGGAAATTCTACCACTGGACCATCGACGCGATGATGTACGTAAATCTGAAACTTAATTTGAAAAAAGAACCTACTTTTGGTCGTGTTCCACGCAAGGAGAATATCAGCGTGTTTCATGCCTTTATTTTGAGTGAACCGTTTGACCAGCCACCCAAACTCTTTTAATATTCCTTTCATCACCACAATTGAACCATTTCTCAAACAAAACTTGCATGTCATCCTCGAAGAAAGCGTCTACACCGTGTGTAGGTTCGCCTTCCTCTACACTGCAATCTACAACGAGAGCGTCGAAAGACATTCCGACCTCGAATTTTCCGAGGATCTTCTCCAAGCCCAAGGCTTCGGCGCCCCCTACAGTAGCGTGCCAAAATGCTGTCTACAACAGTCAGAAAGTCAGAAAGACATTTCAGTGAACTTTCCTTAAAGTCGAATACCGGGCTGGGACCTTCTTGCATGGCTAAGACTTTGGAAGAAATCACAGCACTCCTGCCTGATTGTAGAATGGAAGGGGAGTAGCCCCCCGCTATGTCACTGCCCAGTCCTATTTTTAGCCCCAACTTATGATTGCGTTGTAGAGGGAAGATTCTGTTGGCAAAGAAGAAATTGGAGAGGGGACATGAAGAAACTGAAGTGCCGTGTTCCTGGAATCATGAGATCACAGACATTGTACAAAATGTCGACAACGCAAACCTTCAAGACTTTGACATCTTCTTCTGACAGATGAGTCCCATGGGCCATGATGGTTTTTGGTGTGAGGAGGCCGCAGTCTCTAAAGATAGTTGTATCGTTTTCTCCCGGGTGTAAAGCTGGACATTGATGAGATTAAGTGTATGATTGGATCACCTTCGACGAAAGCCATCTGGTCATCTGATTCTGCAATGTGCGATTGTACATGAACGTCATGGCGGGAAGCGATCTCCCCTAAACCCCGTAATAACTCTGTGGAGCAGGTGGGGACGAAGCGGGGGGTGATCACCGGTTTGATGAGGGGGTTATTCCATGACAACAATTCTCTCACAAATTCCTCTGTCTCTCTGCAGTCAATCAAAAATACATATTATAATTTAATTTTTCTGTACCGGAGAGATTCTTTAGTCGTCTCGATGTAATCTGGAATCCCATTTCTGTCCATATTGATCTTGCCAATGTAGCCCCTCATCCCTGCCTTCGCCACCTCATCAGCCAATACAATCGTAGAATGACGATGTATCGTCCCAAAAAATAGTGCCGTTGTTGTTCCACAAGAAAGAAGCCGCTTGACCAACCTGAAGATAGGATGTCAAAAGATGAAGAACATCTTGATCATATCACCTGCCGTATAACAGAGATGCTCTCACAGGATCCTTCATTAAAGATTCTGAAGGGAATGTGTTGTTGTTCAACCACTCCATCAAGGGGACGCCTGTGGCGCTTCCATGAAAGACGAATTGTGGCGCGTGTATGTGAGTATCTATCAAACCAGGAGTGATGAATTGTCCTTTTTTCAGGAGGATCACCTCTTCTAACTTCTCATCGTTGTCGAATGTGAACCCAGAGATTTCAGTTGCTTTTATGTCACGAAGAATCTGAGCGATATGGCCTTCTCGAATACAGACAAGAGTGTTGTTGAGTATTTCTATATCTCCTCTTTGTGCTGCATGAATGAATGTGCCGTGGATTCCGATCATCATCGTTTCCTTGATGATTGTCAATACACCCCAAGAAACTTTCCCAAAAAACTATTTTGTTACATTATTTAATTAGGTGACAAAATACTCAGGCTGCTTCCAAGGCTGCTTCCAATAGTGGATGCAGCCTTGCATATAAATTCCTATACAGAAGGCCACATCTAATTATTCGACGATATTTTTATAGATATTTTTTCTTAAATTAAATTAACAATATAAAAATTACAAATTAATGTATATTTTGATTATTTTATAAAATGATTTGTTTACCCTCACGTCCAGTGTTTTTGAGTAACTTTTGCAGAAATTCTTGAAACCAGACAATTGTCGACGATTTGTGCAGCAGCTGTTATACATCCTCTCGAAATATAAAATGTGAAGAAATTTCTTTTGCCTTTACTTCTGGATCCAAATTCTCCAAAGAGCCGTAAAGCCTCAGCGCAAGTGTGCAGAGAGCTGTCCGAAAATGCAAGGTTGCGTCAAGATCTTATTCACAAAGAATGACAAATACACATTCACAGCTTTATCCTTTCATCCCACTTTGGGTTTGTATTCCACCTCTGTGTCGAGCATCAAAAAGTGGTCTGCCCACGTCACTTTCGTGTCCAAGAATTTGAGCCCCGGCACAGAAGGCAGATTAATGCCGCTGGATAGCTTCTGGTTGACCTGAGGGATCACGACGGATGTGCCAAAGAAGTCCAGCATGAACTGTAATGGCGCGATGGAGAAAGAGCCGACATCACTCATCATGATGGACCAAGTGGAGTTGATGTAGAATAGCTGACCTTTGAGCGTCCAGTTGTCCAAGACGGCCTTCATGTCATTAGATGATTGTGAGATCGGCGAGATGTGACTCACCACGCCTGAACTGGTCATCTTGCCCAGGAGCGCGATCACCGGCTTTGCATTACCTTCGACAAAGATATTCAAGGATCCAGTTGCCTTCACTGTGGCACCTGCATCACTCTCAGATACCCATGGTAGAATCTGTTGTGCTCCAAAAAGCACGAGGATCGCTTTGCTGCACGGTTATAACCGCATGAATTCACGGCAACTACCGTGAGGTTGCCGTAAGAAGGTTTTCAAAGTGATACCTTGTGGCGTAAAGTCGACATTTGGGGGGTTGTCGACTGTGCTAAGAACACTGATATTTTTGTTTGGATATTTGTTGTAGAGTTCGGGTATGGCCGCTGAAGTATGTCAATAAATCATTTCACTCGTCATCATTCGCGGTTCTGTACCGTGATCTTTGCGTTAGCAAACCGTATTCGAAGCGCTGATTTGCAGCAAAGAAGCTCTGCCATATGATCGCAGAAAATATTTACCTTTTAAAAAATTGGTGTTTAGTTGAACAATGCTTCCTGCAGGTACATCCTTCGAGCTTAATGATATAGACATCAGTCCTGAATCCCATCAATCTACAACTACAACTACAACGAGAAGAATTCTTGAAAGACAAGATTTGTAGCAAAGAATAAAATAGTATGGGATGCGGCACCGTCACATGGCGAAATCAAAACAATTACAATGACAGTTGTGAAATCTGACCGGCTTTTTGGGTAACAAATGCAAGTGAAGCCGCCACGTATTCTGAGAGAAACATCCTCACTGCCGTATTTGGTCTAGAGATCGGCAGCTGGTACTGTGGGCACACATCAACAGGACACTCCACAGTAGACCCCTTGATGTACGATTCACCTGTACACGTCATCGAAATTTCGTCGAAATTTCAGGTACCGGACTCGAAGAGGGTGAGAAGGTCGTATTGAAAGTCGGGGTCACGTGACATTCCAATGTCGAACAAGATGTTGGATCCGAGATCTTGCATCACCAAAAAGTCCATGAGGACCTTATTTAGACCACCTGCACAAAGATAAGTACACCTCTTTGCGTTTTCACCATGTGACTTCTACATAATGTTGATGATTTCTGATGCATAATGTTCATCTGAGGTAATGAAAATTTTCTTTGCAGCTCTGCTGCATAAAAAATATCTTCTAACAACTGTATTTTATTCACAAATACAACCTAAACCCCAGTACAACAAACGATGTCACAAATTTAGATTCTATGAGTAGTAAAAGCTCTGCAGCTCTGCTGCATTTGAGACTCTCAAAAACAGTGGAAGATGAAAGTCTCATCAACCTCACCTTCTACATTTTGCTTGATGGCCTGGCCGAGTTGGTCCGAGATCGCATTCTTGATGTCATTATGAATCAATTTCAAGATGAAATTGTAAAAGTCTGAGCCTTGGCCGTTGTAGACGCTGATGTCCAGCCGCTGGATGTTGACCGTTTGGCCGGTCACATGAGCTTGTAGATGCTCATTGTCGGAGTTTAGAGTGACCATCAAGATGATCTGTTCGTAATGAGATGTCTTCAATCGATTTTGTGACCAAGAATGTACAATGTTTGTGTCTAATGTTGATCGTTGTGACTCACCTGGGCCTCTATGTGGATCTTGGCGTCACCTGATCCGGTGATATGAGGCCAGGAGTTTTTCCTATAGTCCCAATGTAAAGTGGCATCCGTCTGGAATAATTTTCTGCAGCATTCGTCAGTGTTTCATTTGACATCATCTGTCACATGAGCATTTCAATACATCATGTCAAAAGTTTGCATTTTGTCGGGGACTTATGAATGTGACTCTAAAGACGTTGAAGGATCTCACATGGAAACTTCGAGGAATTTAAGTGGATCCATTTGAACAGGTAAAATTGCTCCCTGACTGAATGACATGGAAGATGTTTTGATGTTGCTGAGAGCGTAATGTATACCTCCGAGCGCACCGATCTGGAAATGATTAGACCATATCATACAACAGAGAACATACGTCACCACTCATGTCCGGAACTTGTATTTTGGACACTGCCTGTTCCGAATCAATAAATGATGAGGCAATAACAGTATAATCATTAAGAAGACTGCTTTTGTGATTTTATTGCTCACCTGATTGAGTACGTCTATTCCAACATCAGAAAAGTAATCCAGTCCTTTCTGTGAAAAGACAGTAGAGAAGCCGGGAAGATGGTTGGAGGCCATCATATAGCGAAGAGTTTCATTAAAATGGGGAACCCCCTTCACTTTCAATTGATTGTGTCCATGATGCAAGTTATTTGCCGCAATGACAAGAGTGATGAAGAGCAGGAAGATACTTAATGCCTTCATTCTCGAAAATGAAGTTTGCAACAAAATCACGTGATTTTGTACCGTTGTAGACCTGCATTTTAAGTTGGATTTGTGAGAGGAAAATATCAACCAAACACTGAAGCGATGACGTTGCTGGCATGACTTGCTCGCTTGCGCTTTTAAAATTTGTCTAGACAAACCTGAAGATGGAGGAGTGTGCGAGAGATGTCTTAAACATTATTATGCAGATGCTAGATGAGAAGTCTATTGTTGCGATGATGGGAGTCAACAAGTTCTTCAACTCATACGCTTTCGGATTCTTAAACGTCGTCTCACGACGCAACAGCTGGCTGGACATTGACAGTTATTTCATAACACCGCTCACAAGAGCGGCACAAAAGGGCAGTTTGCCTTCCGTCTTGAAACTCATGAGCCACCCAACACCAATACCGATAGGTCAGGATTCAAATTCGACCATGATCCAGATAATCTCACCTGTTGATAGAACACCAAAAGCATGCGATGGAAGCGGCCGGTACTATGATGAGAAAAGAGATCTTTCAATACTTCCTTGTGGACATGAAGGTGCCTGGTGATCTCTTTACTTTTAGTGTCCTCAAAAAACCATCAAAGTCCAATTTAATACACGAAATCCTTGGCGATCCACAAGAAACCGATAGGATGTTCATGATCGAGCTCCTCCTCCAACATTCAGACGTACCAATGTAAGATTTTTGTCTCATTGGAGAGTTGATCGTTTTAGTTCTGAATTGTCATCCTGTTTCTCCAATGATCCTGTGGCTCTGGCGATTTTGATTCAACATATGAAGCCAGATGAACAAGATACCAGAGCTTGCCTCACGCGAGAATGCATACTGCATCCTCTCCTCTTTCGCAGCCTCGCCACCCACGGTTCACTCCCAATCATCAAGAGGTAATTTGAATGAAGAAATTTGGCGGGAACCTGACCTAAACAGTTTTGCCAAGTTTACGGCAAGAGGAGGAGGTGATCGTTACGACAAGCTGTTTGACACACTCTCCTCTGTTGATCTTTTAGACATTCTAGACATCCCCACGGCTCTAGAATATGCCCTCGAGCGTGGTAACTTAACACAGGTGATATTCTTCAGATCTCTACAAAGTACGTAACTGAAGACTTGCAGGTGTTGGCACTATGCAAACATTCAAAAACACCCATCACAGAAGATTTGATCAAGAGATCACCCAGTCTTTTCTTAAGAATGAGGCTACATCTCGTGCGAGAAGTGAGCGAGAGGAAGGAAGGGCTCATCAACACCTTCCATGACAAGATCAAAGAGGCCATCATCCCCAGATTATTCACAATCTGATTCACAAATCGAGGAACCCACACTCGGAGCGTAAAGACGTCAGAACACACCCCAGATCTGAGAGATGAGAGAAAAACAGACAGAAAACTCGAAACACCCTGGAATAAAATAATAAGCGATTTAATTTTCCGTATTTCCATCTCTTAAGATCTGTAGAACTGTCAGGATCTGGAAACCACAGGAAGGATGGGACGAAAACAGAATTACCTAGCAGCAACACACAGCAACAGCAACAATATCCTTGAAAATGATTTTGAGTAACGGCAAGTGGGGATGCCCTTTGGTCGAAGCACTCACACCGATGATCATTCCGGGAGTGTTGGCGAGGTCAAAAAGCGCTCCTTCAGGTCCATCTTTAAGAGTTTAGAAGTGTATTAACGGCAACAGACGCCAAACTGAAGCAAGCACTGGTAGGCTCGAAAGCATATGCCGAAGCGACAACACAATTCTTGCGGGACTGGAAAGATAGCAGCCAAGTACAAATCGTCGATGTCTTTGAGGTGATGGGTAAATGTGGTGAAAACCAACTGAATTAACACAGATAATACCTGACAGAGAAACGCTTGGTAAGTTTCACAAGGAACTTGCTCAAATCACTCCCGCCGAAGCACAATCAGGTACCACCTCCGATATGAGACACTTGTCAAGCATTCTGACTCTAATCAAGAGCGATTCGCCTTTTACGGACCGATGTCATCGGCATGTTCTTTGGGATTATCAAAGGACAACCTCACATTCTGCCAAAATGGAACGAGTTGTGTAGTCTGTTCTACTCTCACTAGAGGCCTTCTCCTGGAACATTCTTGGAATGGTCGTTTTGGAAACGGCTTGTATTTCACACGGAAGGCAGAAAGGTGAAATTTCGACGAGAATTCAATAGAATCTCGTGCTCATTCGTTGTAGATCGAATCTGTACAACGGAGGCTTGGAATACAGTTACGGCGGATACAGAGTGATGGTCCTCACACAGCTCGCAATCGGTACGTAACTCAAGACTCCTGAGATTTCACTGAAATTTCACAGGAAAAGGGGCGATGGTCGAATACGGAAATTCTGAACTACAATCCCCACCGCCAGGGTTTGATCACGTGATCGGACTCTCCGGTTCTGCCCTGTCAGATGAGGACATAGTGCTATACAGAGATCACGCCGCACTACCTCTCTATTTGATCTTGTACAAATACAGAGACGAATGAAACAACAGGCATTGGGTTAGTGTCAGGCATGTACAAAGGATCGCACTCGAGGACTTACACAGAAGTCAGGGTGGCTTCAATACATATTTAAAAATTTTGAGTGTATCATTCGAATTTATTGATGGTTGGATGAGGCTCATGTGCAATGAGTCTTATTGATGAGACCTTCCGACTTTTAAGACAACGCAATCCTCCTATCTCTTTGGTCACTCTTCGTTTTATTCGAATGAGAGAGGCGGCAAACCAAGAGTGAGAGACGACCTGACAGGTCACTACAACTCGAATTTGAAGCATTATCGTTATCAGATCGACAAGATGACATCTCTCTTTGCGAGAGGTTTTCAAACATATCTAGAAACCAGCACATATAGCGATGTCATCATACGAGTCAGCTATGAAAATGAAGAACCTCTGAGACGATCGTCCTCTTCGAGTGGACTGGATCGACTTGATATAACGACACCAACATATAGGGAATATCCTGCACACCGTATTGTACTCTCCCACTCTTCGGAGTTCTTCGAGAGACTTCTCACTTCGCAATTTCGAGAATCGACACAAAAGACGATTGAGTTAAAGTATCCAGGTATACAATTTAATGATCCAGATCTCCTTGATAGAATGGAGATGTTGATGATTTCAGATCCGGAGGGATTTTTCAGTATATTATTGAGATACATGTATGGTGGTCCACTTCCGGGACTTCTTACACTCGATAATGTAATCCCTGTGATGGCGATGTCGGATCATTATCTGGTGCATGAATTGGTGGTCATTTGTAGGAACTTCATCTCACACCATATTACGAAGAATGAGGCTCTCCAAGTATGTAAAATCATATGAACTCCATTTTCAATCTGAAAATGGAAGAGAATTGATGATTATTCATTTTTTGTTGAGTACATTTTAACCAAAAATTGCTGATCAGCATTAGACATTACAAACAGCAGATGATTATCACTTGGCAGAGGTAATATTCTTTATAAAAAGACAGCTTATGTGATGCTTAATATTGTCAGGTTGTAGAACACACATCCAATATTATTTCCAAGAATTTTCACACAATAGACGCGGATTTTTCAGGTCTGAGGCTGGACATTTTCAGAAAAATTCTTCATCATACTTATTTGGCCGTGAAGGTAACATTTTCCACAAACTTTATCTATCCCATTATTCATCCCGATGCAAAGACATCTCTCAGAAGTACAATGCCACATTGATGATGTTCATGATTGTGATTGTGCATTGATGATGTAATGATGGCGTAATGATGATGTAATGATGATGAATGATGTAATGATGATGTAATGATGGCATAATGATGACGTAATATTAAGGATGAGTGGGGCCTTTATGAAGTCATAAAATTGTACACCTCGAAGAATTTAAATTTATCCACTGAAGAGAAAAACTCTCTACTGGAAGCGATCCGATTCAGGTATGAATCCCATAATCATGAATTCCGTTTTTGACACCAGATATCATACTGACATTTGACAGGTTCATGACATATGATGAGCTCGAGAAATGTCGGGAAGAGCACATCGTGAGTTTGTTGTCACAATTTTTCCAAAAAAATTTCCTTCAAATTTTGAATTAAATGTGAAAAATCAAAAAAATTTATTTCCCAGGTGCCCGAATATCTATTATTAGAAGCTATAATGGCCAGATTAAGAAAATATGAATCTACAACGGGACAAGTTGGAGCGACATACGATACCATGGAGACCTTGTATGTTTTAATCGATTGAAACCTGCAAAAATTTTCAACTTGAAAATGAAAGACATATAGGGTCAGACTGCGCAGGCGTATTTCGTGCGTCACATTCCAATACGAACACGATTTCGACGATCGTGGAGTACTCTGTTATATTCAATCTACAACGAGAGATATTGTCGTAACGGCTAGTAGCATAGAAATGGGAAGAGCTTCAGATCTACTCAATAGGTGAAATTTAAATTTCCATTTTTGATCTTTTATTCATAAAAAATTTATAAAAATAAAGCATTTTCAACTGACTCGTTGTAGAACGCCAAATGAGCTGTGGACCAAAGACATCCCAGCGTCATGGTTCACTTTAGACTTTGGGCCAAACAGAGGGTTGACACCTTCAGGATACACACTCAGGCACGGAGGAAACTACAAAGCTGATTCTCTACGAACTTGGGAGCTTCAAGGTGAAATTTCACGGGAATTTCGACGAAATGGAGCAAAGTCGAATTCGGAAAAAATCGTTGGTTTTTCATCCCGAATTGTGACAGAAATACGAACAAATCACAATTGTAGTTGGAGTTGTAGAATGACAAGTACAGGGTCAAAGGACGGGAAGATGTGGAGCATCCTCCGAAGACATTCACATGACACGTCTCTTGTCGACAAATTCGCGACATGTACATGGAAACTAACACAAGACACAGAACAACCCCCCACTGTACGTAACTCGAAATATCACCGAAATCCCACGTTGTACACGACATCTGACCGTTGTAGATGGGAATGCCAAATAATGCGTATCGATATTTCAGAATCTTGCAGACCGGAAAGAATTCGAGTAATCACAATTTTTTGGTCCTCTCTGGTGTCGAGTTTTACGGTGATCTGTTCGAGTGGAAATCGTGATGGCACAAAGTATTGAGACTGTACAAAATTTTGACAACACGGGGATGGGGGACGTCCATTTCAATCAATATAAAGAAGAGTTTTAATTCGTCTACAATATAATCTAGTCATGCTGTTGGGGAAACACCTCTTCTACTCTGAAAATGCGAATTGCAATCGTTGATTTTGGATGTCGAAGAATGTGCGGTTACCTGTTCATGCAATGTTGACTGATGAAGTTAATTTAGGTTGTCTCATCTGCTCCTGGCTTTCATTTGCAAAAATTGAATGAGAAATAAAACCTGGGTTTCAAGTTGAAAATACAACCTCATTCCCTGATCACATCTTCGACAACGGGAAATGATCAGTGGCTTTCCTAAACAACCGATTACAGCCCAAAAGGCGTCTCCAAAGCCCTTATCTTCCGCTCAATCGTTCACAAAATGTCTAGAGACGTCTGCCATTTGGGATCACGTTCGTCAAGGATCACCTTCGCGACAGCCTGGTTCTGGCCTCTTAACTTTTGATTTGGATTCCAATCTTCACGTTTGGACCGGAAATCAGGTGGCTTCTGTCAATATCAGAGACATTCAGAGAGGAGGAAGAGTTCAAGTGAGTGATATAGATAATTTTAATTCCATAATCTGATGGATCAAGTTGTCTTCTTTACTTCTGGAGGATAAAGTAAGTAGAATCATAATCATGTTTGATTTTATTGATTTCGAAAAGAAAGAACTGATTTGTGAAAAATAATGATTAATGATATGGTGCCATAATTCATCATGATTGTTTCTAATTTAGAAAAGAAAAACACCTCTTCACAAGCTCTGGATTTTTCAGTTGTCGACATTTCTGTCAATTATTCTGGAAATCTGCTGTGTTTGGTCGGTACACACGCTTGCGTCGTCGCGAATGTAGACAAGCGAGGCTCTGGTGCCGGATCTATGAAGTGAGTTGATTCTCTGTGGAAAGTGATCCAAATTTTGTACAGATCCTTCAGGGTGGGCCCCCAGATTTTTGGCGGGAAAGGAGCACTTGAGATTGTACAAGCGTCTTGGCATCCTCTGAGCGCTGACCACTTGTGCATTTTAGCTTCTGACAGTAAACTAAGGTGCGTAAATATTTTTATCTACTGTCAAGGCGTGAATGGTCAACAATATTGTGCGGTTTTGAAAAGGCGGTAGTTACCGTGAAGAGCTACGGTATGGACCGTGAAAACATATTGTGGCGGTTTTTATTTGATATTTGAAATTCTATTGAAAAACAAAAGGACAATTGCTTTCTATACTTGATATCCCTTATTGTTAGACACAGCCGTTGAGCATCTACAACGAGACATCTTCGATTATTCTAAATTTAGAACACTAACCCACCACAAATTCTGCGAAATAATCAAACTCATTTTATTTCAAGTTGAAAATTCAAGTTGAAATATCCAGAATCTACAACGTGAAAGTGGACCCATTGGAACCGGAGCAAAGCATTGCGCTCAGAAACTTGGGCCAGACATCCGCTGTGGTCGCCTTCTCCATCGGCCGTGGAGACTTGTGGAACTCCTTCTCCGTGTTTTCATTGTCTGAGCAGGGCTCCATCAACGTGGTATGCCCGGTCATCCCGTACAAATGGTAAGGCTCGGGTTCGACACCTTCCGCCGGTCGATTTTTTGTGGTAAAGGTTGGTGGCTCAGCCGTAAGTCCATCAAAATGTAAAAATAGATTTTTTGCTGTGAAAAAACTTGCTTCAGTTCATCGGCGTGTAGGGGTTCGAATACTCCCACCGACATTTTTTTACTTTTACAGTTTATTACCAAATAGCCAGATGGATCTTCTTGCAGAACATGCAGCCTCTGGTCCTCAAGCGTGGATGCTATTTTTAGATCAATCCATTATGCCCATCATCGGTGATGTTGACGCACAACATTTCGTGCAGACCAGAAAGCCAGAGGGAGTATGTTTTTATTTTTATTCCGTACTTTCGGTAACGAACACGTTAATTACCGAGAATCTTACCGTGGTGTGAGGAATCTGACCGAACTGTCTTTTTCAAAACCATCATCAGACTGATGTCACAATATGTCAAAACTGTCATGTTGAAATTTCACAGAATTTCGTGGTGGAACTACAAGAGCTCTTGAGCCCTTCTGGCGAGTACGGAAAGGTTTCAAATTCTTGCGACATTTCCGCGCTCTATGCGGAGGGCGTCACGGCTGTGTTACGTCTGAACTCTTTTGGAAAATTAGACTGCTTCTTGCGGTTGGAAGAGATCCTGCCGAAATGGGTGGGAGTAGAGGTCAGTAGATGCCATCATTATATGAAAGAAGGATGTGCTATTTGGTAGTGCAGGAGCTTGTGATTTAATCACTAAACTGTGTCTATTTGCGGCTTTGCCGCAATGATAAAAATCAGTTGTAGATGCCACCATCACGTGAAAAACGATGAGCTCTATAGAGGCACTTTTGGAGTTGTAATTGAGGGTTTATGTGATGGGGTCGTCCAAAGTATGTTCTACTTGCTGCTTTGGGAAGCTGTACATTTGCACAAAAAACAGTTGTAGTGTATTTATCATTGAAAGCTGAGGGTAAATACCACGGCACAGCCGCAGATATTAATACCATTATTGGTACATCTACCACAAATTCTACAAGCAGCCTCCTTGCGCTTGTCCTCACACTGATGGTGCAACACCTCTTGGAGCTAACATCTCCTGACAAAATCTACAAGCGCATGTTCTATAAGCCCTACCTTCTTAGAGACTTATTATTTTATAAATCGGCAGTCTTTTGTGACTCCAAAAACTCTGTGAAAAACATTTTTAATAGTTAGAATTAAATTTATAAAAATCTTTATTATGATGGAGAATCGAAAGGTTGATGAAATTTCAGGGAAAATCGGAGCCGTTGAAGATCTACGAACAGATCGATCTGCAAATCCCAAATGGCAAGCCAAGAATTGTAAATGATCCCGCCAGCACAAATTTATTTTACGTATATCACAAGTGAGTCACAAAGAAATGAGAATGATCAAAAAATTTTTGAATTGAAAAGAAGGTTGAAAAAAAATTAATTTTTTGGATTTTTTTCAACATTTGAAAATTTATGTGGCGCTCTGCCCCAAACTATCTGCGGTAAAGCTAAAAATAAATATTTTCACAATATATGAGGCCCGTCTACAATAGCAAGTCTTTCCCGCCAATTTCTGACTCTCTCAGTGCTGGAGTACACCAAGTGGATTTATGCTGGCTTCCCACAATCGTATCGAATGATGACGTCACAGATCTCCCCCCCTCCACCGTGAGATTATTATTCTCTACAATGTCGACACACGACGCCCAAGCGCAGCCTGTTCTCGGAATGAGAGTTGTAAACGAACCAAATGTGGGAAATCACGTCGTCATTTTATCACAAGGTGATTTTTTAATTTATAAATTATTTTTTGAATTTTAAATTATTTTTTAAAATTCAAATTATTTTTCAAATTATTTTTTTAAGTTAAAATTCGAGATTCAAAAAATAATATAAACAGAATTACAATGCCACGTTATAGCGGTAGAGCCACCCTTGTTCAGTATGACGTCATCGTTCTCAATACAAGAATTTCCACAGAAATTACTCAGCGGAGTTTCGGAACCACAAGCGTTGTCGCTGTCCAATTTGAGACATCTCGAAGAGACATCTTATGAATTGAGACGGAGATATCTCAACTGGATGTCACAACTACAATTAGACATATTTGATAGGTATGACGTCATCATCCGTTCTTTCGAGAAATTTCAATAAAAAGCAACGATAAAAATATTTTAAATTTGAAAAAATATTTTGAATTTAAAAAATATTTTAAATTTGAAGAAATATTTTAAATTTCAAAAATATATTTGAAAAAATTATTTGAAAAAAAATTAAATTTTCTAGGTTAGAAAAATTGAAACAACAGAAGGAAAGACAACAAAAGACAATCGAGACCATCACCGAAGAGATGAATCAACTTCAAGCAGGCTGCGGCCGATTCTCGTACCGTGTCGGGGCCGCCCAAACCATGCAGGTGAGACCCCATCTACAACCCTGACTTTTCTGAGAAGTTTCAGGCCCAATTAAAAGAGCGACTCGAAATCGTGCAGAATTTCACCGAGAAGCAAAAGAAACAGTTGTCTCTTGCGGAAAGAGAGTTCCAGAGTGACATTAAGAGGGTGATGACGCACCAAGTGCCGCTCTTCCAATCAAAACTACAGCAGGTCGAATTTTTATTGATTTTTCTGGTATTATTTTTGTCATCATGTTTTAAATTGAAAAAAATTCAATTTTTCGAAAGAAAAATTGATTATAAAAATTGAAATTTGCAGTATGAAGAGGCGTTGAAGAATTTAGACCAGAAGAATATTTCGTCCGATAAAATCGAATTGACGGATACCCAAAGCGAGGAGATGTACAGACTACTCACCGAACAGTATGTACATTGTCGACATTGACAGAAAAATCTGAGAAAAATCCAGGAGTAGTCGGGTGGGTGAAGTGCTGGACAGGACCAAAGTTTTGGAACAGATCGTGGAGATGGAGTTTAAGAGATGAGACCCCATGGAAAATACCAAATTAAAGCGACAATAACTGTGGCGGAGTCACATTACTATAGAGGCTTTAAAGAAATCAAAACATGATGAGAAGTCTTCATCGCCTTTGTATTTCCTGCTGCTCTACAACCCACACCAAGAATTTTCTGTCATTCTCAAAAATGCAATTTGCAGGGATGAGATCCATCGCTTCTCTTCGATTCAACCCGACAATCATCAGACCTGCTCTTCCCAAGTGTCAGATCAGGTTCCCCATCCTGAGAAGGCCACAAGTCCTTGCCAGAACGTTTGCATTATCTAAATCAGAAAATGAGAAGCTTACTGGAATGAGAATATTCAATCCTGAGGTGAACAGTTGATATCATGCTGGATCACAAAATCATATTTGTGAACAGATCGTACCAGGAAGCGATCTCGCGACACATTTAGAGAGAACAACAGCGTATTTAGCCCAAGGCAGTTGGGAAGCAGCCATAGTAAGTGTTGAGGTCGTCTATATCGAGTGATTGACCTTCATAGGCAGAAGCAGAAGGCGCACTCCGTTCAGACCCCACAAACCCACAAGCTTTGAGTCAACGCGCTTTCGCTAAAGAGAATCTTGGAAAATGGGAGGTGATGATCAATCATCTTTTTCGAAATCATCATTTATTATTCTTTTTCGAAAAATTTAAAATTTAAATTTTTATCTAAATATTGCAAAATTAATTTTGAAATCTTTTGAAATATATTTTTCATCAGAAAATATCAATATTTCAAGAATTTTAAACGATAAAAGGAGTCCCTCTTGAAACACACAACACTATCGCAGTTAGAACCGTGGCAGCTCATGCATCAAGTCAACATGGCCGGATGTCACATTCAACTCAACAATGATAAGTTGGCCATGGAATGTCTCAACAGCATCATCTCATCAGACCCCATGGTGAGGATTCTCTTGTCTAAATATTCTTTCATGTGTATGTCATGCAAGGATCTACATCTTAGAACCTACGTTTTGAGTCGTTGCTTCGCAACGGAACGAGGTATTCGCCTCTTGTGAAAATTAATTTGAATTTTAAACTGAATGTGAAAAGTTTCTACCGGCTCTGGGAAAACGAGCAGATTTAAATATTAAATTGGGAAAATTACACGATGCCACCAAAGACTACCAACAGGTTCGTTATTGTCACGAAATTTCGTTGAGATTTTAAGATGCTGAGCGTTGATGATTCCAACTCTCTTGGATTGGCTGGACTTGGACGGACTTTATTTCTTTTAGGAAATTTGGAAAAATGTTTGGAAATCTACAACAGGCTAATCACCATGGGAGACTCAGAAAATGAGGCGGAGGCTAAGTTGGGAGTAGCCACCGTACTATTTCAGATGGTGAAATTTCATGGAAATTTCTCAGAAAAAGATTTCAAATCTGCAGAGTTGTAGAAATTTACGGCAGTTCTCTGAAAAAATTCAGGGAAAGTTCCAAGAGGCTCTGAAGGCATGGACGGAGGTCAGACTTTCAGAAAAAAATACTCCACATCACGTGACCCGAAAATTCACTGAAAGTTACAGTTGCAAGAGAAAGAAGACTTTGGTGCAGATTCAAAGATGATGAGGGCCTTGTGCTTGGCAGAATTGGGCGATCTGGACAGTGCCATAGTAGATCTGAACGCATCTGTAGATATGCAGGTGAGTGACAGACTATCAGATTGACATGATATATGAGATCAACTTACCGGGGGGTGAGGGGGTTACTTTTCTCGGAAAGAACTTCCCGGCCGCCGAGCCCCAAAGGCGGAAAAGGCGGCAGAGCCGCAGCTTACATACCGTATGCAGGTGTTTGTGCTGGCGCAAACAAAAATTAAATTACTTCTCAATTTACAATTTTGCGTAAAAGTACATTTTTTGTTGGTCTTGAAAAGTTAAATATCGCGATGAATACGAGGTAAATGTCCGGTAAGTTTCTGATTCCCGGAACAGAACTATAACCCCGTTGTATACGGTGCCAGGGGGCACGTACTTTCCAAGTTGAAAAAATATGAGGACGCAATCCTTGATTTGGAGAATTTCCGCGAAAATTACACGAGATTTCCGGACGTGAAGGTGAACAAACAATTTTATAAAATAATCAAAATATACCTCATTTTTAAATTTTTTAAATTATTAATTTAAATTAAAAAATATCTATTTTTAGACAAATTAGCGGAAAATGAGCTTTTTTAATTGGAAAATTGCAAATGGATTGAACTATTGTAGATCGCGCCTCAAGCGGCTCAGTGGATGTGTACATTGGCAGATTGTTATCTGTCGACGTACCAGAGTGTCTCTGTACACCCCCTCCCTCCCCTCCCAAAAGTGGCGGGAAAAATGAATCCCAACGTGAACGAACTCAAACGGCTCCTGTCCGAAATTCTTAACAAAGTTCACCTGGCCGAAGATTCCAAGAAAAAGTATCTCATTCAGGCGATCAAGGTACGTAAATTACATCCCCGTAGAATCTTCTGAGAATTTTCAGGTGACTCAGGAGGCTTTGAGTTACTCCAACAATATCGCTACGAGACAATTTGTGCAGAAGCTGTTAGACATCTTTTCACAATATAAAATGTAAAGACCAAGAAATTTCTTTTGCTTTTACTTCTGGGTCCAAATTCTCCAAAGAGCCGTAAAGCCTCAGCGCAAGCGCACAGAGCACGTTAAGCACCGCAAGTCACGATAAGGATTGCAGCATATTGCAGTGGGTCACAGGATGTTATAAAACTCCAAAGTCCTACAAGTCTGTTGCAGTAAGGTTGACGTGATCATCACGGTGGTTTTATACACCAAATGTTTCACACAAGACAAGTTGTGTTCCATTTATAATTACATCTTAAAATCCAAAGACATTCTTGTCTTCCTTAAAACCCCAGTCATAAAGAGCACTGGTACAGGCCTTGATGAGCCCCGGTGGTCCACATAGAAAAGTCGCGGAATCTTCTGAGGGGGGGAAGAAGTACTTTTCCATGAATTTTCCGTCCACGTGACCCTTCTCCCCCTCCCACTCCTCTGAGGGTTGGGAAAGTACGTGTACCATCTGGAATCTTTCTGGAAATTTCTGGGCGAGTTGTTCCAGTTCTTTTCTGCACAAGATATCGCCCTCCGATTTGTTACTATAAATAAATCGGATTTGCACCTTGTCAGAGGGGGTGTTGAGGGCGTAGTGTATCACCTACATGACGTCATCAAACAGTATGATATCATATTGACATACTTGGTACAAAGGGGTGACACCACTCCCACCTCCAAGTAAGTTTATCTTCTTAAACTGATGAGGTTCGTCCTCTATCATGAACTTGCCATCTCCCAAATAATCAATTTCTCCAGCGGGTCCTCTGATGTCCACCTTTTGTACCGGTCAATAACAAATCACAGCGAAAATTCCGGGACATTTTGGTGAAATTTCGGTCGAGTTACGCACTTTTTCACCGATTCTGACTTCGTCGAGGACGTTTCCGATGGTGCCTCCGGGGTCCTTTTCGCTAGGGAAATATGTCTTCACCAATAAATCAAAAGTTCCGTCATTCTACAACCCGTCAGAAAGATTTTCCCGCCAAAACCGACCTCCTCCTCGAGTATTGGGCGGGTGGGGGTGTACGCTCTGTACACCATCTTGTCGGCAAAGTGAAAGCCGAGCATCACATGATTACCGACGGGGAGGCCTAGTCGTTTCTTACCTTCTGGGAGCTCGAAAGTGTAGAGAGTAGTATCTTCACTCTGTTTTTCTTTTTTCACAACCTGAAATTATTATTTACTCGTTGTAGATGTCATTGTAGATGAGAGGTTGGAGAATCTACAACGCGCACCTTCACACCGATCCATTTGTAACGGTTTAACGCTTCTTCTTTGTTCAAATGCATCTCTTTGGCCTTTTTCTTCTCTTCTCTTTCTGCCTGCTTTTTCATCATCTACAACGCGTCAGTTTTTAAACTTGAAATTTTTCCCGCCACAAAATATTTTCAAACGATCACAATTGAGACATCTCACCTCCTTCACTTTCTCTGTGACTACACCGATTGCGCACTCTTTCAATTTAGAATTTGCGTACGCATCGTGAATGCTGCTGTACTCTGATGTGGTCTCAGAATGCACTCTCCCTGCGGAACTTCAACTCAAAGTCTAAATTTAGAAGCAAATGCGATAATCACCCGCATGTCCCATGATGGGGTGTACACCCCCCGGGTGCCATTTCAAGACACTGGTGACGTCATACACCGTATTATCTATCACAAGCCAGCAGTCGTCCTCCTTGTTGTGCTCTTCTATCTCTTCTTTTGTGAACTGTTTGTCAGGCGCTCCAGCTTTCTGCAGTTGTTCGGCCATCACCACCTGAAATTTCATCAAAATTTCACCAAAATTTCACTATTGTGGATCAGAACATTTATGAATTTTATACATTTATATAAAATTCTAAGAGAAACTTTACCTCACTGCTTGGTTTCATCCAACCGCCGTCTTGGTTTGCGGGTTCTACTGGATGTCTGAATATAATCATCGCCTTCTTTATCGTCTCAGACTTTTTTTCGGATTTTTCTTCTTTTTTTTCGGGTTTTTCCTCTTTTTCTTGTGAGTTTCCTTCTTTTTTCTCGGATTTCTCTTCTTTTTCTTGAGATTTTTTTTCTTTCTTCTCAGATTTTCCTTCTTTTTTTTCGGATTTTTCTTCTTTTTTCTTCTTTTCGAATTTCTCTTCCAATTTCTGCTGCTCCAATTTGGGCTTCTCTGGCTTCGGGATGGGCACATCTACAACGGAGATTTCGGTCTTGACTCTGTACCAACAGTTGTTCATCATGCCAGTCTACAACGGTCAGATTCGAATTTTGGAGGGAAAGATGACGTCACCAGATTCCATTCGGGGTGTTCGGGCTGGGTATTCTTGTAAGTGTTCCAAGCTCTGACACATATCTCCTTGCTGTTGACAAGTTCTGTCAGCTTCACGTCCACATACCACAAGAACCAGGCCCAAAATTTGTTGCCGTGCCTCATGGGCCTGTCAGGTGCTTGTCTTGTCGCGTAAATCCACGTCTTTCCGCTGTCTAAACTGACCTCAACCTGCAAATCTCAACCTTTTTTGGCGGGAAATAATTTCTAGAAAGCAAAGACAGAAACTTTTTGGCGGGAAAATAAAAATACTGTTGTAGATCACCTTCTGAACCATATTACCCCCACCGTCATAAGCGTATCCGGCGATACGATAAGATGCTCCAGGAACAGTGGCCTCCACCAGATCAACCATCTCTCCTGGGTATGGCTTCATTATAATACTGTTTAGATTCTGCTCCATGCAAAGGGTGTCTGGGTGGTGGTACATGACCTGTTCTATTTTTAGCTCGGAGATCTGCAGAACCGCGGAAAGTCTCCGGTCACAAATGAGAAGAATTTTTTAAAATAGAATCTCAAAGGTGATTTACACCGCTAATGTTTCAAAATTGTCGTTATAGATGTACTCACCTCAGCGATTGGGCCGTCCTTTTCCGTAACAAAAGATGGCATCACTCTGTTATCCCAGATATGATAGTAATTGTCACTGTCCTTATCGCTGATCCACATCTTGTCCAGCCACTTCACCTTCATATACGTCACAAAAGTGTCGCGATATCATGACAGATCGTCGCAGATCAGACTTCACACGAAGTGTAATGATGACGTCACGCACCTGCCTTCCCCCCACCATACCGGGGGCTACAAGTCTTATGGGGTAACCATGATCAGGAAATAGGGGTGTGTTGTTCATCTCGAAGGCAATGATGACGTCATTGGTGGGGTCCATTACGTACTCGAAGGGAAAACAAGTGGCGTAAGGCCCTTCTGATGGAGAATCTGCTCCTTGGAAATGTACCCACCTGTGATTCTCAGAATCTGGTTGAGAAAATTTCCCGCCAAAATTCGAATTTGAAATTTGAAAGTATGTACCATTTGGATTTCCCATCGAGTAATTCCTTTGGAGTATCAGGGGTGACACCACATGACAAGAGGATGTCACGCACTAAAGCGCCCTTCCAATAAGCACAAGCCGCCACTCCAGCGGCGAAATTTGAGCCTAAAAATAGATCAAAACACGGTCATCTACAACGAGAACTAACCTTTGGTGCGCTTTGTGAGATTCAACTCCTTTCTTCTGTTTCCGTCGCAAGCGATTAAAACGGGGATATTAATCCAACGAAATTCCTTGGTGATCTCATCCATCGTGAAATTTCGGGGAGATTTCATGAAGCGGGTGTTGTCCGCGGGGAGGGGGTTTTCGTTGTCCACAGAGGAGAAGACTTTGAGCTGGTGGGTCTCCCATTGAAGCTGTACATGTCAATATTTCTATCTCGATTTTTCCTCATATGGAGTTGTAGATGAGAGGAATGAAGATTTACCCTGGGAACGGCACCGTGGCTTCTTATATAATGTAAATCGTTGGGTGTGACAATACCACCCAGCTGTGATACACCCTCGTATAATTCCTTCAGGGGTGGCTCCGCGTTCATCGGAAATTTCCCGGTAGATCTCACCAACTGATGACGTCATCATATGTACAAGCATGATATCGTGAGTGCTTCTCAGTTTTCTGTGGCACTTTGTGCCACTTGAGTGTTGACGTCATCACTCATCATGTTATGAAACTTGTCAATCTACAACTCGCCTTGTCATTCCTGGGGATCCAGTTGTCGGGGCTGAATTGGTCGTCCAATAATATGGCGTCGGGGAAATTAACAAAAGGCTTGAGGGGGCTGACCATACCATACCCGGGGTTGGGAAGTAAATTTCTGCGAAATTCCGCTTCCTCTCGTAAGATCTAGTGGGGTCAGGTCTTATTACAATGAAACTCTTCTTGTAGATGTCTTTTTTATGACTCACATGCAGTAATAATTTGTCATCAGGGCTCAATTTTGCCTCAGGATCCTCTTTGACTTTCTCTTGTCCCCCGTCCGCACCTGAACACGTCACTGAAATCTGCGATCTGCGATTCATTCACCTGCCCTGGCACTATGTGCCTTCTGATCATCTTGATCATTCCTCATCTCGTTCTCATTTGCTTTAGAGTCATCTTTAGAGGAGTCGTTCCCGCCCCTTTTTGGCTTCTCCTCGCTCTGTTGACCCTCTTTCTTTGTCGCTTTCTCTGACTTTTCATCGGATTTTTCTTTGGATTTTCTGTCCTTTTTCTCAGAATCTTCAGATTTGTCATCTGAATCTTCTTTGGATTCTTCACTCTTTTTCTCGGAATCGTCCTCAGACTTTTCAGAGTCCTTTGATTTCTTAGAGTCTTCGCTCTGACGTCCTTCAGTATCTATAAATAGAACAACAGAGTAATCCAGCTGGATTTTTTGCTGTGGTGCAGAGCACCCTCTACAACACGTCAAGACGAGTTCAACTGCCAGATTCATTGGTGCACATAGAGCCACTACAAACCTTGGAAGATTTTTCATCAGATTTTTCCTGCTTTTTCTGTGATTTTTCATCAGATTTTTCCTCCTTTTTCCCGGCTTCTTTTTTGGAATCTTTGCCTTCATCTGTGATTATGATTGAGACAAGGACAATGTAGGTTGTCCATCCTCACCATTGCCTTTCTTCTCTTCTTCTTGCTTCTTCTTCTCTTCATTGATGGGCCAAGGCTGCTTGAATTTTATAAAGTCTTCAGTGGTATCTAAAACATAGCGAGCGTCGATATGGTGCTTGGGGTCGGTTAAGATGTAGTCCTCCTGTTTCCTGTGATAGGTGTCAGGGCGATTTGGAGGAGATGGACCCACTTCATGACATCTCTGACCGTTAAGAGGTGCTTTGGAGCCCTTCCCTTCTCTTTTCTGGAGGATTCAGAGGATGACACTAGATTTGCATTCTTACTGTGAATTGTCTGTGTCACCACTGGTGATTTCTGGATCAGTGGTGTGTCCAGCACGTCTGTGACTCGCGTGATGTCTGTTGCCAGGTCTCTGTGCGAAATTCGAGCTTGATTCCTTCTCAATCTCATCTTTATTCGCGCCAGGATGATGTTTTACTTTGACGTCGTGCGGAACCTTTTAGAATCAGCACCATTAGAGTAAAAATACGGTGAACCTGTGGCATGTTGGCGTAGTGGTATTTGGTTCTTTTGTGGTTCACAAATACCTTCCATACGGGAAATTTCGCTCATATCTAATGTCAAACGGCATGGAACGGGCCAACAGAAGTTGTCAAGATGACGTCACCACAAATAAAGACATGCACGTTGAGATGTCGACAACTTGTCTTTGTGTACAGAAGATAAGAGAATTAATAATGATGATCGCTATGATTAAAAAAAAAATGGATCGTGCATCATGTACAGGATCTGTTTCATTGAATCAAAACGGAGCACCTGGGGTGGTGGTTGGTGGGGGTGTTGTTCCAAGAATCTTCTGCAGATTTGTTCTGATGGCCAGAGAGGACAAGATGTAAATGAACACCATGGAACCTCCAAAAGTCATTCTACGCCCATTTCATGATGAAGAGACTTACAATCGTAATAATCTGTGCCAGAGATGCCTCTGTGTGATAGAGTGCGAAGTAAAGAGAAAGGCTCGAAAGGGAGGCGTGCGACGACTGAACCTTCAAACCTGACAAAATCAGAAACATAAAATGTGCTATTAAAGACGTACATGGAGTTAAGGATACCAAAGAGAGAGATCATGGCAATACCTGTGTGTTTTAACAGACTGATAATAGAAGAAAATGAGATTGTGATCATACCTATGGCGAAAGTCGACTTCATACGAACAGATGAGAGGTCCTGATTTGTTGACTTGATCATCTCCTCATATCTTTCCTTCTTTTTGTCTTTACTTTTTCCCTCTCCTCCAGCTTCCTTCTTCTTGTCCACTGAAGTCTTGAGTGGTCTAATTAATTTAGAATAGATGAACTTACATTTCGACTGAGCCTTATCTATGGTGGCCTTCAATCTTTTGTATCCCTCAGTTCTATAGATCAAAACCCAGGATATGACTGCTCAAACTTAACGTTATAGTCACCTCCCCTTACTTACGCTCAGCGATGAGAGCACCGGTCAGAGAAGTTGCAAAGATGGTTACGATGTCCAAAAACGCCATGATGATATCCTGACGATCGTGATTCGATCTGATTTTGATTTTTGGTAAATCACAATTTTTTGCCCAAAATGAAGAGAGCAGCAGAGGATTCCAACGACGGTCTATCAGCAGATGGCGAGGAGATATCCGTTAACAACTCTGCAAGAAGAGTGTGGCTCGTTAAGATACCTGGTTTTCTTTCTGATTCATGGAATAAAATGGGACCCAACGCCGAATTAGGCGACATTACCATTAGAGAAGAAAAAGGACAGAAGCCGCAGGTTCGTAACATTCACATTTTGTAATTCTCAAGATTTCAGATGTCCATCAGACTGGCTCCAGCGAATGACAATATTCCTCGAGATTATCAACTATTATACAATCCCTCTGGCGCACCGATGCAAATTTTTTCAGAGACAGAAGACGGTCATCTCTCAATGGAAGGGACTGTCGAATATAAATGTGATGTGAAACCAGCCTCATCAGACTCTGCAGAGTATAGAACCCTGATTCAGACCAGAAAAAAACTCTCTGAAGTCAAAACGAGACAGGTGCGCACTCTCTTTCATTAAAAATCATCGATAAATCTGCATTTCTCGTGTACATGCTGGAAGCAAAGAGACGAGCACGATTTTTCATGTGCTCAATTGTTTATTTCTTTTCTCAGAGATTAACATCTCTGATCATCATTTGTGGCAGAGCTGCAACAAACAAAAAAATTGTGCCCATCCACAAGCGCCTGACCTCCTACAGATCAAGACACTCGACACAAAGCCGAATCCTGTGAAGCACATTCCAAACACAAAGAAGCCCAGAGAGGATAAGAGGCTGAGGATGCCCGAGCAGGAGTTGGAGAGATTTTTGTTCAATTTATTTCAAGAACAAGACTATTGGGACATAAAATCTCTTGGTGACAAGACCCAACAGCCTGTGGTGGGTTTTATTTTATTTTTTAATATATATAAAGACTGAAGACAGAGAACTGAAGATCATTTTATCTACACTGATGTAGATAGGCTGAGAAATATAAAAAAGATACTGACGCATTATAGACTTATTTGAAGGAAGTGTTATTGCAAATCGCGGACCAGATCAGAACAGGGACATACAAAGGCACCTATCAACTGAAAGAACAGTACCGAAATAAGAGTAAACAAGGGATGTAATAAACATACAAGCTTGTATGCATCGTCGATCTTTAAACGCCAGGTTGTAGTGAGAGTCACATATGACACATCTCATTAATCGGGAGATTGAAAGAGTGCCGGCTCTATGGACGGCACGAAGACACCGAGTACAGGCCCTGGCAGCCCTATCTTGAATGATGAAGATAGAACTGCCAGATACAACAAGCTGCTCGTTGAGTATTCAAAAACGAAACAGAAAGTCGTCCTCTTAAAGCAAGGCATCGTCAAGGTGGACCAAATCACATTCGATTATTATCAGCTGTAATAATCATGTCAACTTTAACACCTATAAGGAGAAGGAGAGAGCTGAGCAGCAGGAGAAACAACTTCGAGATAAAGAAGTGTTGGTCAGATCTTCAATGGAAAGAGTAGATAATCTTGAATTCGCCAACATTAAATTGTCAAAGACAGTCACAGCTCTTCAAGATGAAGTCCAAGAGGTGAGATGTTTTCATACCATCCTCTCCTAATCACCAAAATAAATCATGTACAATCTCTGCATATCAACTCAGCACGTAAAATTGTCCTGCCATCTTAGCGTATTTTCGTGCGGTTACTACCGAGCCAATTCTTCAAATGGTTTCTCTTAACACTTTAAAATTTAAATTCACCAACTGCATTAGAAAAACAATATTAAATGTTTACAGTTGAAAAACACCAGTGGTGGATGGTTCAGCTCTAAAAAAGGACAGAACCAAAAGATAGAAGAGTTAAAGGTTTTACAATCAGAGCTCGAGTCGAAGATCACGGAGAATGGTGATGATCACAAGATATGAGAACAAATGTGCTGACACATGCAGCGTTGCTGCACACTAGAATGTCTGATGCAAAAAAAGAATACCACGACCAAAACCAACTTCTTAATGGTGATTTCTCCATCCATTCTCTGAGAAAATTCGCAGAAATCTCACTGAAATTTCCAGCAAAACTGGTTTCTGCGAAAAATGAATTGACCATAAAATCAACTGAATTCGACCAATCAAAAACGATTTTAGAACAACAAAAAAAAATTTTTGAAGACAGACAAAAGGAGCTGCAACTACAACTCCAGAATATAGAGGAGGCACTTGAACAGTGAGTTGATTTATCTGGAAAAATCAATCCCATCTACAACGTTTCAATTCATTAAGACACGAAGAAACCGCCGGGAATTTGACGCACAGACCGAAGAGATGACACAAGTACACGAACACTTGGCGTCACAACTCCTCACGTCCAGAAATTATATAGAGGCAAAGATACCCTTCGATGACACTTTTCAACGCAACTACAACGCGATGAACGTCTCGGATATGCAGAAGGAAGAAGAAATGAGGGTGGGTGGTAATTGAGATTTTTAAAGTGAAATAATGGCCATCTACAACGGCTGATTTTTTTAGATTTTTTCAGTTGTAGATAAGCTGACTGGCTCTTTGGAACAATTGAAAAACGGTTACGCGAATTATTATAAATACACAGAGGAAAGATGTCTTAAAATCGCACAACTACCACGAGCTTCAGAAGCGCTAAAAATAGTCAACAAAAGGGTGAGACACCTTATGATGTCATGAAAAATGCGTAAAGAATTTCATTTGAATGAAAGGAGATCGTTTTATTGAAAATTTCAGATTACAGACACGTTGTCAGAACACGCAAGATATCTTAATGACATTCACAACAATATGCTCGAGATATCTCGAAAAACATCTTCACAACAGAGCTTGGCCAAAGGTGATTACGTAAGTTCACAATCTACAACGAAGTTATTTTTTGATATTTAAATGTGTAATAGGACGAGCTGATGTCAAAACTCAAAAGATGGGTTCAGTGCAGGAAAAATTTATTGGGATGTGAATTACTGAGGTGAAATAATTTATTTTTTATAAAAATTTCGAGGTTTTTTTATCAGTTGAACTGTGTGATATCTTATCTTAGTAATTGTGAAAAACACTTGGAAAAATATAAAAAATATTTGTACAAAAATTTCCAAGTGGAAATTCGATGCCAAAAATCACGAAAAGATAATTGTGTGAAATAAAATTTGAAATTTCACAGACTGGAAGAAGAGACCCGAATTTTCCCTGAAAATTCGGGACTACAATCTCGAAATAAATTATTAGCCGAGAGCCACTACCAGATCCATCACCTCCTGGACTCGATCGTTAACGTGACACTACACATCATGTTAACGGGAGACAGGACGTTAAGTAATGTGGAGATGACGAACAGTATGGAGGACTTGGTCCATCAGATGGATGCGCTGGAAAAAGCCATGAAAGGTGCGTTGTAGATGAGACCATAACGATGTGGATTTTCATTTAATATCGAAAAATCTCGTCAAAAATTGAATTTTCCAGTGTTTTTCTCGCAGAACTCAAGCAAATTGGAGCAAGAGCAGAGGGATTTGAAATTTCCAGAGCATATCTACAATTGCATAAATAATTCACAAGAGTCCCTCCTACAAGCGCTGAGTAAGATTTATTTTTATTTAATAATTTCTGTAGATGCAAAGAATCATGACGATTTTGTTTTTCTGATGTTTCAATAGATGACATCATCGCGTCATGTCAGGATGCGATTGATGTGATGACGTCATCGTCTACGATGCCTGTCAGAGGTTACGTGTTTAGTGCAGAAGATTCCGCGAGAATTCGGGCGGGAAATTTCACACAGTCTGTGAAAACGATGAGAGAGCGTAGTGTCAATTTTCTTGCCGCTATAAATAGCTTGGAGGTAAGATATCTCAATTGTAGATGCTGTTGTAGATGAATAAAAATTGAAAACGAAAAAAGGAGCCCGTCAGAATTACATTTAAGGAGAGTGTAGAGAACGTCAAAAAAATCGCAGAATATCAATCGCAACTTTCAGAAATGATGTCGCGACTTTCAGAATTGCAGGGTATGAAATTTCTCCCTGTTTTTCATAAAAATAACCCGTTGTAGATACGATTGTAAAGTTAAAGAATGACAAACAACAAATCGAGACAGAGTTGAATGAGGCTAGGGACAATTTGGCTTCAAAGCAGGCACAGAACAACAACATTTTGTCAGAATTGGCTGCTGTTCGTGGAAAATTGGACAAATCGGTAGGAAGATTTTTGAAATGTAGATTTCCCGCCAAAAAGAAATCGTACAGAAAAGGTCGAAAAGATTCTGATTGTAAACAGACACAATCTTTGGAGGCTTCAGCCCAAGAGAAGATTGCCACCGAAAAATCCCTGAAATCCGCGAGAGAAGAGTGCGAGAGGCTCAATAAATTGGTCCAGTCACAGAATGCGCAGATCGCAGAATTAAGTCAGTCCATAGAGGAAGAGAAGATATGGAACATAAGGCAGCAAGAGAGAGATGCCGTGGCTGAGGCGGAGCGCGAAAGGCAGAAGGTGAAATTTCCCAGAATATTCTACGAAAGCGTTGTAGACACTCAACATCATCCCCCAAATTTACAAATTTGGAAATGTCGACATTTCATAGAAAAATAAAATTGTACATGTCATTGATGACGTCATCAGGCGTCGACAGAGAGGGAGGTGAACAGATTGACACAAGAGATCAACCAGATTGAGCAAGACATGCTAGAAGAGAAAAAAATACATGCCGAAGAGAAGGTGAATTTTCAGGCGAGATTGGCCGAATCGCAACGTCTACAACAACAAATGGAGAGACAATACCAGAACGAAAACAGGTGAATACCGTTGAAATTTCGCGGAGATTCCGATGAAACGGTATTGATGACGTCACAGCTTATTGGAGGAGCGTTGTAGAACTCTGGAAGATAAACTATCCGAAGCTGAAGCGAATTATGAAAGAGAGAGAAGCGAACTAAACATTCAAATAGAACTAGAAAAAAAGAAAAACGAAGCCAACCAGATGCTCGTCGAAAAGACTGAGGTATCTCACTCATTGTAGATGGCGAAAACTGACCATCTACAACAGGCAGAAATCGCAAGAGAGAAAGATCTGGAAGAGGAGGAACGCGCCAGAAAATCTGAAGAAAAAGCGAAAAAAAGAGAAGAAGAAAAAAAAGCAGAAAAAGAACGTGAAAAACAGAGGGAATCGGAACGAGAAAAAAGAGAAAAGGAACGGGAAAATCGGGAAAAAGAATGGGAAAAGGAACGGGAAAAAGAGAGAGAAAAAGAGCGGGAAGAATTCTCCCGAAGAGAAAAAGAGAGAGAAAAAGAACGGGAAAAGGAACGGGAAAAAGAAAAAAGGGAACGGGATCGATTCGCGGAAAAAGAAAAAAATCTGACGTCTACAATCGAGAATTTCGGCAAAGAAGTGTCACTTCTGAAACAGAAACTGGCACAGGCGGAAGGTAGATTTCGTGGAGATTTCGTGGAAATTTGAAAGAAAACTGACGGAAAGTCAGCGGTTGCGGCAGAGGCGAATGCTGTGGCGATGAGTGCAGCGAGGGCTGCACATTTGGTAGATCAGTCTATTCAAACCGTGAGTTATCTTCTCGTGATTTGAATTTTAAATTCAAATTTTGCCGCGAAGAGTTGGATGAGCGGAAAACCAAGAAGAAAACTTTATTCTAATGTCCATACCGCACTTCTTTGCGGTTAATACCGCACCTTTTAAAAATTGAGAATTATTACCACAAATCACTTGAATAATTTAATTTAAAAAAAATTTAAATTTAAATAGGAGACCACAGAGGAGATCCCCATCTACAACGAGAATGAAGAATTCGCGCCATCAGCAGAGGCCAGGATGGCCATTGTAGTTCATCAAGAGGACAAATACAACCTCACTGTCCTGGATTCCCAGGGAGCTCAAAGTCACGTGAGTATGGCCTTCATGAAATCTCGCTGAAATTTCGCAGTCACTGAATGTGAACGAATACGATAAAGAGAGAGAAAAGTCGATAAAGAATTATTACGATTATAAATTGGCGAAAATCACCTCTCAGGTATTTTTTTGCCAAAATTGATTTTATTTTCTGAAATCATGAAATATGTGAAAACCCTACGAAATTTACGCGAAATTCCAGGTGGAACTTCTTGATGATAGATCGATACGTCTGTACACTGCTTACAAACAATCTTTAGACAAATTAAGAAAGGTGGGAATTCGCGATCTACAACAATGTAAATATCCGCAGGCGAATGAGGACCGGAAAAATGTATCAGAGCAATTGAAATCAACAGAAACTAAATTCCACACTGCAAAGGCAAGTACAGTTGTAGATCGTCGATTTGTTCAAAGACAAGCCGAAAAGAAAATCTCAACCACAAATTCAACAAAATTGTGCACCCCTGGTAAGAGCTGCAGAAGGTCTATATCTGCAGCAGAGCTGTGGCGAAAACTGCAGTATCTCTTTATGTCTACTTCGGCCACAAGTGCTGGTGGGAAAACCATGGTTGCAATTCGTTAATACCCTATCAATTCTCACGGTTTCTTACCGTGAAAATCACGTGAAAGAAAAGAAGTAAGGTGTGACTTCTCATTTCGTTCGTAGGAAGACCTGGAGCTCACGAGAAAAAATTACGAACAGCAGATGAACATGTTCACAGAACACATCACAGAGCAAGGGGACAAGATCTCTGCACAAGAGGTCGAGATATTCGCTCTAAAGAACATGCTGAAGGGTGGAAAGAGATAAATCGGGGATGTTGTAGGGGTGTTGTCTTTGTCTTTAAGGCTTCGGAAGCGTATGATAAACACTTAAGACTCCCATGGTGTCAATCTGGCATCTAAAAAAAACACTTTCCCACGAAGTTGCCGACTTTTTTAATACCCGTTACCCCACAACAGTTTCGGCTCAGGTTTTGTGCGACCGAAGACTCTATTTCCTTGGTATATTTGGACATCTGTAAGATGTCCCCATAGAGGTAGTGTCTTGGTGGGCACAACCACGTGTGCACTGAAGAACGCCGGCCATTGACCAAAAAATAACGTATTTTCCAGAAACATTGCGGATAATTTCTTGGCTGGATCGGATGACTTGACGTTTTGTGTTTGTTGGGTGTCACCCGAAGATTTTTGACGCCAAAGCCATTCTTTCTCAGCCTTCAGGATGAGCAGCCGCCGGTCTTCCAGAGGTCATTAACTCTTACCTTCATCCATATTTGGATAAAACGTATCTGATCGTCTCACAGTCGGCTTCACCATGTTCTCTGTAACATTTGTGGTCTTGATCTTGGCGTCCATTGCGGCCGGACAGACCGTTTCTGAACCCACAACATTCCCTTTATCTTCGACTAGGTCTTCCGATGTTTCGACCACCAGCTCAAATGTGCCCCCAACATCATCAACTGCAGATCCTGCGACCTCTTCAGTTGATATGACCTCCTCAGTTGATATGACCTCCTCAGTTGATACGACCTCCTCTACAGTTGTGCCCCCAACATCATCAACTACAGATCCTGCAACAAGCTCTACAACCTCGTCAGAATCTCCCTCCACCTCAACATCCGAGACGACCTCCTCTACAGTTGTGCCCCCAACATCATCAACTACAGATCCTGCAACAAGCTCTTCAACCTCGTCAGAATCTCCCTCCACCTCAACATCCGAGACGACCAGCTCTACCACCTCGTCAGAAGATTCGACCTCTTCAGTTGATACTACCTCCTCTACAGTTGTGCCCCCCACATCATCAACTGTTGAGCTCTCTTCAACAATAACACCTGCTACTTCTACGACTAGCTCTACAGAAGATTCAACCTCTTCAGCTGATTCGACCTCCTCTACAGTTGTGCTCCCCACATCATCAACTGTTGAGCCCTCTTCAACAACACCTACGACTAGCTCTACAGAAGATTCAACCTCTTCAATTGATTCGACCTCTTCAGTTGATTCGACCTCTTCAGTTGATTCGACCTCTTCAGTTGATTCGACCTCTTCAGTAGATACGACCTCTTCAGTAGAAACGACCTCTTCAGTTGATTCGACCTCCACTACAGATGCGCCCCCAACTACATCCTCTACT
Organism: Protostelium mycophagum; assembly: GCA_002081555.1. Taxonomy (NCBI): domain Eukaryota; phylum Evosea; class Variosea; order Protosteliida; family Protosteliaceae; genus Protostelium; species Protostelium mycophagum. The sequence goes on along the minus strand of KV921238.1, from coordinate 104,310 downwards.
TCCAGCGACACCACTTCATCGTCCGAAGAAACATTCACCACGTCTTCTACTTTCTTCGGTGATTTGTAAATCATTAAAAATACTGTTCTAACTCTGTCAGTGAGTAGCACAACTTCCGGCACTGAAACCAATGGTTCCGTCATCGCAACTGGCACTTCTGCCGAAAACAGCACTACTTCTTCGGTAGCCACCTCCTCTACTCTTGGAACTGAGACCTCTTCTACCGCACCTGGAAGCACCACCATCAATGATACCACCTCCACCACCGCACCGGGCAGCACTACCTTCAATGACACCATCTCCACCACTGCACCGGGCAGCACTACCTTCAATGATACCACTGCACCGGGAAGCACTACCTTCAATGATACCACCTTCACTACTGCACCGGGAAGCACTACCTTCAACGATACCATCTCCACCACTGCACCGGGCAGCACTACCTTCAATGATACCACTGCACCGGGAAGCACTACCTTCAATGATACCACCTTCACTACTGCACCGGGAAGCACTACCTTCAATGATACCACCTCCACTGCACTGGGCAGCACTACCTTCAATGATACCACCGCACCGGGCAGCACTACCTTCAATGACACCACCTTCACTACTGCACCGGGAAGCACTACCTTCAATGATACCATCTCCACCACTGCACCGGGCAGCACTACCTTCAATGATACCACCTTCACTACTGCACCGGGAAGCACTACCTTCAATGATACCACCTTCACTACTACACCGGGCAGCACTACATTCAATGACACCATCCCCACTACTGCACCAGGGAATAACACTATCAATGATACCACCTCCACCACCGCACCGGGCAGCACTACCTTCAATGATACAACACGTACATATACTACCGGATCATTCGTACCTTCAACCACCGTTGTTGTGCTCCCCACAGCTGTACTGAACACCTTATATGTGTCTTTCGTGTCCTATGTCAATTACGGATCCATCAACATCCGCTTCAGTTTACCCACCGACCGGGGAGGTTTTAGCCAGGGCGCCCTCTTCTCTTGCAACCAATTCGTCTCTGGATTCGCTCAGAACTACAGCTGTGCTTGGAATGACTCTTCCAACTTGTTGCTCTACGTAAACCCCCCCGCTGATTTGAGAAGCACCCCCTTCACAGTCCAAGTGAGTTTTCGGAGAAATTTCTTGGATTTTTATGACGTCATCTGACGTGTTCAGGGTGCCATCAATGCTAATGGCTCTGCTCTCGTTGCATACAATGGAACCAGCATAATTGTTCCAGACTCCCTTCTGAAACCCGTTGTAACTCTCACTGTCAGCCAACCTCTTGCATATGGAAACACCACCACCTTCACCGCATCTGAGGCCAACGGTGTACCCGTGACCTTCTCATACTCTGGTGCCTCTTACAGCTTCCCCAACAGTACCGTGGGGACCGTCTCCACTCTGGTTGTCAATGGTAACGCCCTGCAGCCTGGTTCTGGAACCATCGTTGCTATCGTTCAAAACATTTTCGGAGCTTTCGGATTTGCCGGCTACAACTACACTATCCCCACCCCCTCCTTCAGCGTCTCCTCAGTCGGTATGACATCGCTATTCTTTACCATGATATCATAATGACGTGTACAGTCGGTGGAGTTGTGAACACCACCGCCAACCTGCCGTTGTCCTTCTCTCTCACTGCATCCGGAGCTGTCCCCCCCGCCCCATTCACAACCTATAGCTGGATCCTCAGCACTGCCCAAGGAATCCCCGTAATTGTATTCTCTGGACCCACCCTCTCCGTTCCCGCCTTCAATTTGACCGCCAACACCGCGTACACGCTTGTCGCCACAGCCAACATCAACGGAAAGAGTTTAGCCGTGTCCCCCGTCAAGGTCCAAGTCATATCCCTCGCACCTCAGGTAATTCTTGTGTGCAATGGTACCATTTGACACGTGTCAGGTTGTCATCACCCCCGGAACTAACTTTGCCATCGGAGCAAATCAGCCTTTGAACATCGATGCATCTCAGAGTGTCAACCTCAACAGCAAGACAGTTGCTTTGACAGGTGTTTGGACCGTCTTGACGTACCCTGCTGGATTTACACAAGCTGTGCTCTCTGTCAACAGCTTGAAGTTGTCACTGCCCGCCAATGTACTCCTCGCCGGAAATTACGTATTTGCTCTCAACTTTATCGGGTACAGCGTCTTGCCAACTCTAGTCAACGTGACCGTCTACAACCAGACAGTTCCCACAGTCAACGTTCAACCCCTGGTTGGCCAGTACAACCCTGTCAACTACGTACAACTTGTAGCATCAGCGGCCATCGCCGGAGATACCATCGCGTCTTACGCTTGGTCTGTCACTGGTGGAAATGTCAGCATCAGTACCATCGGATACACCAACGCCTCTCTGTACATCCCCGCCGGTTTCTTGTCGACATGTACATCTTACGTGTTCAAGCTGACAGCCACCGCCACCTCTGGAAGCAGCTCATTCGCATCTACAATTGTGCAGACTGTGTGTGCACCCACACCCCCCTCTTCTAACTTGATCACCCTGAGCCCCCCCACTGGTACACAGATCTCAACCAACTTTTCCATCAGTACTGACGGCTGGGTTTCATCTGGAGGACAACTGACATACTCTTACTCCTACTACACCACCTCCGACTCAGGTGAGCATCTACAACTGTCGGATATATTTGCACGAAACTGACAAGCGTACAGATGGAGCCGACACACCCACATTGATCGGTACTTCTACCTCTCAGGTGTTTGGCCTTTTCATTTCTTCTGTACCAAAGGCTACAAACTTCACCATCTTGGTTACAGCTGTTGACCAATACGGAGCCACTGCCACACAGTCTACAACTGTCACTGTTGCTGCTTACGTCATCACCGCAGCCAACTCTCAAGACGCCCTAAACCAGGTTACCCAGAACTTAAACTCTACAAACCCTGCCGCTGCCATCGCTGCAGTAGGAGCTGCCGTCAACGTGCTGGCACAGGTCTGTTTTTCACTGTCAAATAACCCCGCTCTTTACTGACCAAAAACAGATTGCCAACACTACCACTGACCAAGCTGCTGTGATCAACTTCATCGCAAACATCGCCAACACCTTCGTCGCTCTGACGAACGGAACTGCACCCGTTTCCCCTGACAACGCCAAGAGCACCATCTCCGCCCTTTCCGCAGCCGTGTCTTTGTCGCTCTCTGTCAGCGGTAACTCCACCTCCGCAGCAGCATCTGCCGTCATCTCGCAGATCGCCAACGGTATGGCCAACACTTTGAAGAACACCCAGCTCACCGGCACTGCCACACTCGACCCCACCGTCTTTAACACCGTTTTAGAGGTCATCTTGGCCGCATTCCAGACACTACAAACGTCCGCTTCAAGAAAGAGAGCCAACTACAACCCCACCCCCGTCTACAACCTGTTGAACCAAGTGATCACCACCAACTCCAAGAACAGAGTCTGCGACGCTGACACCAACAACCCAAGCGTTGTCGGTGGTTTGACCGTATTCACCCGCACTGCTTCCGGAAAGACAATGAACGGGCAGACTTTCAACTTGAACGGTGCCACCGTCACCTTCTCTAACAACGCCATCTCTGCATCCTCTTGCTACCCCATCAGCTTGGTTAGACTTCCATTCGATGCGGCCCACCAGAACACTGCACCTGCCGCCATCACAACTGGCAACTCCAGCGTAGTCTCCGTGTCAGGAATCACCACCCTGACAGGAACCATCGCCATCAATTACCCTCTTGCAAATGCTCAAGACGTCGCCAACGCTCGCTTTTTCACCTGCGCCCACAGACAGAACTACACTCTGCCATGGCTCAATGACAAGACAGTGACAGCCCGTGTACAAGGATCTACAATCACGTGTACAACCACCCACCTCACCGAGTTTGTGGTCCAAAACCCCGGACCCTCTCCTTCAACTGCAACATCCCCCGTGGTCCAGGCACCCAACTCTGGACTTTCTGGAGGACAAATCGCCGGTATTGTCATCGGATCCGTTGTCGGATTCTTCTTGTTGGTTGGACTGATTGTCGTTGTCATCGTTATGTACAAGAAGAAACAAAGAGCTGGAGGACCAATTACCCAGGCTGTGCCCATGCACACCTTCTGAAAAAAATAAAGAATCAGGACGTGATTGTTGGTGTTTTGATTCATTTATATCAAAGGAGGGAATTAGAGGAAATAACAAAAGACGCTTCTCCAAGTGCGCGTTATGACAAAAGCACTCTTACACACCGGGTCGTTGTAGAAATCAAAATTAATATGTCCTCTTTGCCTCATCTGCAGACTGTAGAAGAGTTTCTAACACCAGTTTGTTTTTCATAAAATTTCACAATTATGTGGTTTTAATTGTACACAATATTATATTATAAGGGTTTATTATAATTCAACAATATCCAAAATATAATCTCTAAAAAATACACTGCTGCACTATCTAATTTTATTAGAGCAGAGTGTTCTTTCGGATGCCTGCTCGTTGTTGAGATGTAATACAATATCACACTCCAGGGCTTTGTCTTCTTATGGAATTGTATGCGTTTTATTTGACTGATCCGATGAATGGGTCGATCAAGTGTGTTTGTGATCTTATTATATGTTTCATTTAAAATAAATCATGAAAATTAAAACTCTCTCATTTATTCAAGTTTAGCAGAAAGATTTCTGTGTCAGCTGTCCGTTGGGGCAGCAGTATTGATCCTCACTGTAACAAGCTCCATTGCACGCACACAATGTAGAGGGGCAGTAGTCAGACTTGGTACAGGTGCTAGATGAAGTGGTGGGTGTAGCACTGGATGCAGGAGAGGATGTGGAAGGGGCAGGTGTGGAGCTGGGGCAAAAGGCCTTCTGTGTCAGTTGTCCGTTGGAGCAGCAGTATTGGTCCTCGCTGTAACAAGCTCCGTTGCAAGAGCACAGTGTAGAGGGGCAGTAGTCGGACTTGGCGCAAGTGGACTCGCTGTCAGATGATGTGGAGGGAGTGGCAGGAGGCATTGACTGGCTCACTCTGGGAGCACAGATGGGGTATGAGTCGAAGGAAGTTGTGGTGCAGACAGTGTCAGGTGCACAGCAAGAGAAGAAGCTGCGGGACTCGCAAGCGGTGTACTGGTTGGGACAGACAATCCACAAGTTAGAGTTGGGGTTGTAGGAGCAAGTGGCACCTGTCAAAATGTCAGACGTGTCAAGTTGACGTGTCAGATCATCATTACCGGAAGCAGAGTCAAAGCAGGCACCAAAAGTGTCATAACCATCAACACGAGAAGAGTTCCACACTGAGCCAGAGCAAAATCCTCTGTTGGAAATACAACCACAGAATCCGGATTTGGCGGGGCAACACCTCTTAGAGATGGCATTTCCTTTGAGAATCAGTGAATCGGTTTTTTGTAAACAAGTACCTGCACAAGTGCCCTCTTCAGAGCAGCATCCGCAGCAAGTGCTGTTGGAAGGTGAACATTCTGCCTGGCATGATGGGTTTTCAGAGGGGACGGCGATACCAGAGTCGGTCTCAGATTCTGAGGTAGCAGGAACATCCACTGCCTTGGGTGTGCAGACGGGGTAAGAGCTTGCCATGGTGCTGGTACATTCGGTGTCTGGTGCGCAGCATGAGAAAAAGCTGGCAGATTTACAGGGGGAGTGGGTGATGGGACAGACGATCCAAAGGTTTGGGTTGGGGTCATAAGTGCAAGTGGCTGCAGATGTATCGAAACAGCTACCGAAGGAGTCGGTTCCGTTCACCATGGCGGTGTTGTTAAAGACACTACCGGAGCAAAACCCTCTGTTGGAGATACAACCGCAGAATCCAGAGTTGGTGGGGCAACATCTCTTGGAGATGGCATTTCCTGAGATGATCAGAAAGACAAGAATAAAGAGGTGAAAATATTACCGCTGCAAGTAGAATCGGTGCCACAGCAGCCGCAGCAGTTCGAATCAGAGGAGGGGTTGCAGCTGTCTTCACACTCGTTGTGGAGGGAAGGAACTGCGTATTGGCCTTGGACGGCAAAGAGAGTGACACCTAAGAGGAAGGCGACGTGGATGAGTTTCATTTGTGAGATTTTAAGCGTGTAGAGTGTTCGTGAAGTGGTGGTTGGTGTATTGCTTGAGATCGAATGATCCGTCCTGCCCCCAAACTTGAGGTTCTGAAAAAACCGGAAAATTCGTTTAGATTCCAAAGCCAGTTATATCCCCTAACGTGTATGCACGGTAGTAACCGTCAAGTGTCAACTATGACACGTGACGATCTTCGGAGACATTGGATCACAAATCTTCCCTGGGTGACGATCTTCCTGACTGTTGTAGAGCGCAGAACACCTCAACGAGAGATATGATCTATTTTTAGCCACGAATTATGCGGTGTGAATTGAATTGTATTTATTTTAGATGGCAGTCGAGGCAGTCGAAGTCGAGGCAGTGTTTTTGCACTTAGACTGGAACTCGTCTCTGGTGGGTGAGGCAGTGCTGAAGGACAAGACCTCCCACCTGTACATCTCAATTCCCGCCAATTTTTTTTTCTGTACAACGTCGACACTCACTTTTCGGGGTTGCCCATTCCTCCTGAGCCCAGTCTGGCGCCACAGAAACGGTTCTGCTCAAAACAAACCTCGGCCCATGGACGGTTAGACTTGGCATCGTAACAGGTGGCTGATATGATGGTTAGTGTTCGACACTTAAAGAGGGTTCCTCACCAGGTCTTTTGCTGGCACCGCATGTTCCGTTGGAAGGCTTGGCGTTGGGATCGATGGTGAATAATGGGCCAGAAGGAGTTCTGCTGTTGGCGTATTGCTTGCAGCCGTTGGATCCTCTGTAGACACTCAATTGAGAACGTCCAAAGTTGGTCACTGTTTGGAAGTGGGAGAGGTCCATCTGTATTTATCAATCCAGAATACAAAATCAGTTCGTGAATACCGATTGGGAGATGTCCAGCTCGGCGCTTCTCATGTTGATTGCGTAGTACTCTCCGGCTCCTTCGGTGGTAGAGTGGACCAGGAAGCGGTACTGTCTCGAATCAGCATACATTTGAAACGATGGAATGTCTCACAGACTCAGGGAAGGCAGGGGCTGCGAGAACCAAAGAGACGGTAAAGAGGACGAGAAGAAGCTTCATGTTGTGGATGGCTGCCGATGAAAAGTGAGCGGTAGGCCAAGGTTTGTGTGTCCGGACATTTTTGACATCCCGAACCATCTTTGACTCGAGAAAAAGGAAGAGAGTTTTCACAAGTGACGCCCGTTACCGTGATTCCACGTTGCTTACCGTGGTGCCAATGCACTCCATACACAATGGATCAACTTCACGTTCCTGACCGAGAATGCAGTTTTTCCGAGTTGTAGAATGTCAAATAATAAAAAATTAATTAAATGAATATTTCAGATTTTTCCTTGATATTTTGCCATTGTGTTTCGGACCGAATTTTTGACGATTTCAAGCACTTCATCACCGCCATAATGTAATTCTTCGTTAACCTTCTTATATACACCTATAAATACTGACTTGCTGATCTGCAACCAGTCAATCGTGCATCTACAACACCACGAGATTTCGGCGAAATTTCGCACCTTGTCGACGATGTCTTCTTGACCTCGAAATCGTTTTTCTGGCGGTGTTCCATTTGTGATTTCTGCCAGTTGACCTTCCAGCTCAGAAACCTGTATTTTATTATTTTATTTTATTTTATTTTACTATTTTCCACTTTTTCACAAATTTCGGGGAAATCTTCGGGAAAAAATCTCCTCACTCTTCGCCGCAGCTGCTGCAGTTCTGGGTTGTCCTCTTTCCTTTTCTTTGACTTGGACTTTGGTGTCTTTATCACATTTTTGTGGGTGTCCTCGTTGTCTTCGTTTCTTTCTGTGAGGTTGTGGCCGTTGTTATTGTCCACGACTGTGTTGGTGATCTCCTCCATGATGTCCTCGAAAAGTGGTCGTTCTGACACTTCGTTCTCGATCGCAGAAACGGCCATTAGTTTTGGCTGTAATGATTCAGTTTGAAATTTGAAATCTTTTTTTGGAGGGAAAAGTTTCTTTTTGATGATCACGACATGATTTGTTGATGCTCACCTCTCTAAATTGGATGACGTCATCTTTATTTTTCACCGCACTTTTGTATCGATCAATGAGCTCCTGCTTTTGTCCTTTTCCAACAGGAACACCGAGCCTCTTCAGCTCTTTCACCAGTGCGTCTCTTGTGAGAGAGTCCGGATTTATCACTTCCACAGCTTGATGTTCTTTGACCTTTCTTCGTCAATCATTTACGATCAGAAATGCGACACTTCGATCACTTCTCGCAAAGAAGATGCTTTCTTCTCAAAATGACCTACCTCCACACGATGAAGTTTCCCGGCGGCAGCTAATTTATATCTTTCGATCAAAATGTCTTTCGTTCCTTTGGAAGAAGCACCAAACTTCTCCTTCAACAACCTTCTTAAGTCATCTCTGCTCAGTGTCTCTGGATCAATCTCAAGTTCTGTTGAATTTGGTATCTTGCTTTGCGAAAATGCGGGTTGTGGGAGCGCAGGTTGAGAGACTGTTGTGGGAGGTAGTTGTTCCACCAGAGCAGAAGGTGGTGGTGGAGTGAATGGCTTCGGGACGATGACGCTTGTTTCTGTTGTCTTTAGAGTTACATTTTGATTTCTGTGCTGAAATGACCTTCCAAGTGACTGACTTGGCTTATGTCTGTGCTTGGCTTTGGCGAAACCGGAGCAGCAGCTGGCACCGATTGCTCTTCCATCTCAAAAAAGTCCTTTTGTTTATTTGGCTTCGGAAAATTAAATTGTTGTAGTTTGCCGCAACTGTCTCTGTTTACGTACCACATTTCTCCACGGAGCAACATCATAACATCACCAACCATGGGTTACACAGTCGTGGTCACAGGAGCGTCAAGAGGTCTAGGTCTATCAACCGTGGAGATACTACTGAGTGGCTTTGGTGCAAATGTTCTGGGCGTATCGAGATCCACAGCAGAGACACCAGCCGTGGCTGAGCTCTTGACTAAATATCCCAAGACTTTCAAGTACATTCAAGGTGCTAATACGATTAGACGTCGAATCTCATTTTGTCAGGTGATCTGGCAGAGGAAAAAACGGCTGGAATAGTTGTACAAGCAGCACTCTCCACTTTTGGAACTTTAGATGGTCTCATCCTGAATGCTGGCATTTTAGAGCCTCTCGAAAAGATCGAATCTGCTCACGTGGATCAATGGCAACACTTGTTCAATGTGATTCGATCCATTCATCAAACAAATATTTTTTGTTTCAGCAACTGCACATCACGAAAATGCATGCGTCAAACGAATGTATTTGCACTCAGCGATGAATGCGATATCACGACAGCGTCACACTCAATGCAACAGGTCAATTTTTTCTCCCTCATTTCCATCGTGAGAGAGTCTATTCCCCATCTGCGAAAATCAGCTGCAGAAAATCAAGGTGGAAGGATCGTCTTTGTCAGCAGCGGAGCAGCAGTCACCGGATATCCTGGCTGGGGTGCGTACGGTGCCAGCAAAGGTGAGATTTTTCAGTTGATCTGGGTAGTTACCGCTATTTTTCGCGGTTATAACCGTATCGATGTATGTGCAAAATCCAACGGATTTTGGCGGGACTCTCAAGCTGTTAATATTTCGCGACTCATCATCACAGCCGCCTTGAACCATTTCTGCAGCACTTTAGCTGTGGAGGAATCATCCTTGACCTCTATATCTCTACGTCCCGGCACTGTGTCCACGGACATGCAGAAGAAGATCAGAGATGAGGGCAAGGAGAGTATGGGGACAGAGATGCACCAGAAATTCATCAATCTGCACGAGAACAATATTCTATTAGACCCCAAGGACCCCGGTACATTTATTTCCCCAAAAAGATTTTTCATTGTCGAGATTTTTATTTCAATTTTGGTTTATAATTGGTTGATTGTAAAAAGGTCATGTGATGGCGTCGCTCTCTATGAAGGGGGAGAAGAACTTGAGTGGAAAATTTGTGTCTTGGGATTCTGCAGAATGCGCTGAGCACAGAAGAAAATAAATAGACAGCCCATTTCACCCTTTCTTTTTTTTATGGACAAATATCAGCGGAATGTGAGTCTCTATCTGTTTACAAGATACCACCTGACGAACTGTGTGGCGGAGTCACTCACTACAAAGTTCGGTTTGAAATCAAAATCATTCCTGCACCGGTAGCATCGATTGGCCTGACGCCAAACCAATGAGAGGTAGACCACAAACGGTGAGCAGATAAGATAAGCATGTTTTAAAATGACTTTATCGCGTATTAACTTTGTAGAAATTGAATGGGTACAGTCTCAACAGGACACAACTCAATGAGTATTCACCTCTATTACACAATCCCAGTGAACAATAATTACATGTTTTTCCATTTGATACAAAATTTATCCGGACCAAGCCCGGATTTCCATGGGGACGACTTGGTGTGGTCTGTTGTTCTTTTTTCTAAACAAGATGACAGCACCAACTACGGCGGCTGCCAGCACGACGACTCCCACCAACGACCCAACGATGACACCGGCGATTTGACCTCCGGTAAGGGCAGATGAACTCTGGCTCTGAGGAGCGAAGGCGAGGGTGGTCGAAGTGTTGACATTGATAGTTTGTGTTGTGCTTGAGGAGCTTGTGGTCGAAGAAGAGGTTGGGGGTCCGAGGTTTTGCACCATAAACTCGGTGAGATGGGTGGTTGTACACGTGATTGTAGATCCTTGTACACTGGCCGTCACGGTGTTGTCATTGACCCATGGCATGGTGTAGTTCTGTCTGTAAGCACAGGTGAAATAGGCGGCGTTTGTGACGTCTTGAGCATTTGCAAGGGGGTAATTGATGGCGATGGTTCCTGTCAGGGTGGTGACTCCTGACACAGAGACAACGCTAGAGTTGCCTTGCGTGATGTCTACAGAGGCAGCGTTCTGGTTTGCCGCATCAAAAGGAAGTCTCACCATGCTGATAGGGTAGCAGGTAGAAGATATCGAGTTGTTAGAGAAGGTGACGGTGGCACCGTTCAAGTTGAAAGTCTGTCCGTTCATTGAAAGGCCTGATGCGGAGCGGGTGAATACGGTCAAGTCTCCAATGACGGTTGGGTTGTTGGTATCACCGTTGCAGACTCTGTTGACCAAGTTGGTAGTGATCACTTGGTTCAACAGGTTGTAGACGGACCCGGGATTGTAGTTGGCTCTCTTTCTTCGGGAGGTGGTTCTGAGAGTTGCCAGGGCAGCCTGTATCACTTGTAAAACGGTGTTAAAGACGGTGGGGTCCAGTGTGGCAGTTCCAGAAAGCTGAGTATTCTTCAAGGTGTTGGCCATACCGTTGGCAATCTGTGAGATGACGGCAGCTGCTGCCGAAGAGGTAGTATTTGTATTTACAGTAAGGGACAAGTTGACAGCTGCGGAAAGAGCGGAGATGGTGCTCTTGGCGTTTGCGGGGGATACCGGTGTAGTGGCGTTTGTCAAAGCGACGAAAGTGTTGGCAACGTCTGCAATGTAATTGATCAGAGCTGCTTGATCAGTTGTAGTGTTGGCAATCTGTTTGTATTAAAAGAACTTCTTGTCAGAAGATGTTTTGAAAGGGCAAAAGCACCAACCTGTGACAAGACGTTCACTGCAGCTCCAACTGCAGCTATAGCAGCAGCGGGGTTTGTCGAGTTCAAATTCTGTGTGACAGAGTTCAGAGCAGCTTGTGAGTCAGCTGCAGTGATGACAATAGCAGCAACAGTGACAGTAGTAGACTGTGTGGCAGTGGCTCCGTATTGATCGACGGCTGTCACCAAGAGTGTAAAGTTTGTGGCTTGTGGCACAGAAGACACAAAGAAGCCAGATACCTGAGAAGTAGAAGTACCGATCAATGTGGGAGAGTTAGGTCCGGCTGTACACGTATCAGTTTTGTACAAGTACTGGTTTTGACAGTTGTAGATGCTCACCTGGGTCAGAAGTGGTGTAGTATGAGTAGGTGTATGTTAGTTGTCCTCCAAATGAGATCCAATTGCTGGTACTGATAGCGAAGGTGGTGGAAACTTGTGTACCAGCGGGGGGGCTCAGAGTGATCAAGTTGGAAGAGGGAGCAGTGGGTGAACACACAGTCTGTACATTCGTAGATGTGAATGAGCTGCTTCCAGAGGTGGCCGTAGCTGTCAGCTTGAACACGTAAGATGTACATGTCGACAAGAAGCCAGCGGGGATGTATAGAGTGGCATTGGTGTATCCGATGGTACTGATGTTTACATTTCCTCCAGAAATAGACCAAGTGTAAGATGCGATGGTATCACCGGTCACAGATGCTGATGCCACAAGTTGGACGTAGTTGAGAGGGTTGTACTGGCCAGTGAGAGGCTGGATGTTGACTGTGGGGACTGTCTGGTTGTAGACCGTCACGTTCACCAATGTCAATGGAAGTTGACTGTATCCAGTGAAATTTAGACCAAACACGTAATTGCCGGGGGTGAAAGATTTGGCGGCAAAGGTCAGTGTGAGGTTGTTTACGGCTGGAACGGCCCCCAAAAACCCAGCAGGGAAAGACACGACGGTCCATGTACCTGTCAGAGCAACTGTCTGACTGTTAAGGTTGATACTTTGAGATGCATCGATGGTCAGAGGTTGCAGCGCTCCGATGGCGAAGTTAGTTCCAGGAGTGATGACCACCTGACACGGATCAGCATGTACATTATCTGTACATCATATATTACCTGAGGTGGGATTAAGGCCACAAAGATTGACACGGGTGTAACCGACACGTTTTGTCCGTTAATCTTTACCGTGGTGGACACCGTGTACACATTGTTGGCTGTCAAATTGAAGGCGGGAATGGATAAACTGGGTCCGGAGCCGGCTAATACGGTTTGGTTCTGGGAATTGAGGATGCTCCATGAGTATGTGGTGAATGGACTGGGGGGAATGGGGATAGAAGCAATCAACGATAAGGTGAGCGGAGAGCTGGCGGTGGTGTTCAACACCCCTGAAACTGAATACACGTCATCATTACGTCATTTTGGAACATGATGATCTACCCGTCGACGGCACACTGAAAGTGGGGGTAGGGATAGTGAAGTTGTAGGAAGCATTACTTGCAACACCAAAGATGTTCACAGCGCTAGCTACCAAATTCGTGTATCCAAACAACAGAGCATTCCCATTCACCGTCAAAGTGGAGACAGCACCTGTTGTATTGGGGAAGCTGTAACCGGGTTGAGAGAACGTGAACGTGACAGGTGCGCCGTTTGTTTCATAGGCGGTGAAGGTTGAGGTGGTCAGGAATGCGGGTGCATTTTTGACAGTGAGGACCACACTGGGGGTAAGCAAGGAGGGGGGTGCAGTTACCCCAGTTAAGTTGTTTGAGGTGAGACTGCCTCCGGAGACACTCTTCAGAGTTGCCTGTTGGTAAGTGAGGAGTCATGAAGATATTGACGGGATACTCACGTTGATGGAGCTGATAGAGATGGAGATGTTTCGTAAGTCCGTCGGAGGGTTGATGTTTGCGATGAGATTCAATGTGCTGTTCCAAGAACAGTTGTAATTGTTAGGCCATCCTTGTACATAGGTGGAACAAGGGAAAACTACTCCTTGTGCGTAGCCACCCTGATTTGTGGATTGGCTGAAAACAATGGTGATCGCGCTGTAGTTGAGATAAGACGCAGAGACGGCAAAGAGGGGTGCGCCTGTATTCGGTGTTGAGGAGCTGGTGTAAATCGCAGTGGACTTTACTGCTGTGCTAGAGATGTTTGTGGTGATTGGAGCGGTACTTGTGGTGATCGAAGCAGTACTTGCGGTGATTGTAGCGGTACTGTTGACTGGAGCGGTGCTTGCGGTGATTGTAGCAGTACTGTTGATCGCAGCGGTGCTTGCGGTGCTTGCGGTGATTGCAGCAGTACTGTTGATCGCAGCGGTGCTTGCGGTGATTGTAGCAGTACTGTTGATCGCAGCGGTGCTTGCGGTGCTTGCGGTGATTGCAGCGGTGCTTGCGGTGCTTGCGGTGATTGCAGCGGTGCTTGCGGTGCTTGCGGTGATTGCAGCGGTGCTTGCGGTGATTGCAGCGGTGCTTGCGGTGATTGCAGTACTAGCCGTGATTACCCCAGAACTTGTGATTGGAGTTGTACTCGAAATTCCTGTAGAAGTAACACCAGCTGTGCTCGTGGTGATTCCAGAGCTTGGAACAGGGGATGTGGAAGAGGGAGATAAAGTTGAAGCTGGAATTGTGGTGGTCAGATTGGTGCTCGATGTGGCAGGTGCGGTAGTGGATGAGATCGGAGCAGAGGTGATTGCTGAAGTGCTTGAAGTTAGTGCAGCAGTGTTTGCGGCTTCAGTTGTGGTGAATGCTTCAGTTGTGGTGAATGCTTCAGTTGTGGTGAATGCTTCAGTTGTGGTGAATGCTTCGGTTGTGGTGAATGCTTCAGTGGTTGTGATCGCAGCTGTGGTTGAGGTAATTGGAGCTGACGATGTGCTTGCGGCTACTGTTGTGGTAAATGCTTCAGTGGTTGTATATTGCCCACTGGCAACAGCCACCATGATCATCATAAAAGCGACAGAGAGCATGATGAAACCTGTCAATGATCAGGCCTAAAGAAGATGAGTTGTTCCTGACCCCCTGATGACCGGTTTCGGTTCATCTTCTCGGTTTAAAAAATGACTGTCAGCTTCGCGGCTTCTTTACACAAAAATAGCAAAATGAGCCCGACAGGCACCCCGAATTCAAGTAATCCCCTATGCCGAAATACCGGCCTGTCAGCGCAAATCAGTAATTTAGAGCATCTTTTGACAGTCATCTGTCAGATCGTGGAGCTGTGATGGCGGAAGTTGGGAAAGTTTGGACACAAATAGAACAGGCTCAAAATGGCGAGAAATTTGAAAAGGTGGAAGCTACGTTTACTCGTCCATGTGTTTCATGAACTGTCTGTGATGTACTGTGCTTCCGACATTGTCTATCTCTGTGATTTCTTCCTCCTTCAATGTCACGTGCTGAGCTTTAAGGTACTCTTGCAATCTACAACACTCAGAGTTTATTAAAATAATATTATTAAAATGAGAATTTATTTTTGAAATTGAAAAGTTGTACAAATGAAAGAATATAAATTGTACCTCTCGTCCTTATTGGAAGTAGACACAGGAATTACTCCTTTAGCAATGGTCCATGCAATTAAGACGCTTCCAGGGGTTGTGTCATGAGCCTTTGCGATTCTTTCCAAGACTGGGTCGAGAGGACCACCAGAGAAACGGACAATTGGACTAAGAGGTCCATAAGCTGCCACATTTTAATTTTTCATCCATGTAATTGGAGGTTTTTTGAGAAGCCCAATGATAAATCAATAATTACCCTCCAAGACGATTCCCTTCTCCTTAGAGTAGTTGTATAACTCTTGTACTGCCTTCCATACATAAGGATGGAACTCGATCTGGTTGGCAACAGGTGGAGCCTTCCATGTTCCCTCGATCTAATTCAATCAGAGATGGGGAATGAATCAAGACCAACCTTCTTCAGATCAGAAACTCTAAAGTTGGAAACACCGATGGCGTGGGCGATCCCCTTCTCTTTGAAAGTCTCTAAAACTTTCCAGGTGTCTTCTATCGAACCATTCTCCAGCAATGGAGTGTGAATCAGGTAGAGGTCGACATTTGATACGCCGAGGGCTTTAAGTTGGCCACGAGCAGTCTTCTCTGGGTCTGAGGCATCCATGCTTAACTGTACAAGTGTAAACTTTGACAAATGCAGCAGATGGTGGTTATACCTTGGTCGTAATCCATAACTCAGAACGAGGGATGCCTGATTGAGCGATAGCTTTTCCCACGCTGTCTTCATTGGAATACCTGGTTGTCTTATCAGACAGGGTGATTTATGAGCCGTCGCTCACATATAGGCGGTATCAATGTGACGATAACCGTTCTTCAGAGCTCGAACAACTGATTCCACAGCATCCTTTTTGTAGAGAGCTGCAACAACTCAGATTATCGAGCACGACGTGATCGTGCTCACCTGTTCCAGTGCCAAAACCAATACCAGGGATGATCTGTCCTGTGGGCAACTTGAATGATCGAAGTGCGGTGCTCATGTTTGTTCTCTGTAAATTATGGAGTTTTCGCTTTCAAATCGATGTGTTGACGTCATCAGGTGATTCGCAAGCAACAACGATATTAATAACAGCATCATCACACGACAGATTCCCAGATCGTCGTTGAATGTATTCGCACGATGGTCGTCGATCCTCCTATGTACATCATTTTATTGGTGTCAGAACGACCCGAGGCATCCCTTCGCCATATTTATATCTGTCTTTTGTCTTCGGATTAGATGTCTTTGGTCTGTTCGTCTTCGTCCTGAAGATTTCAGAAAATAATATTTAAAAAAAGTTTAAAATTTTCTGCGAGTTGAATTTCTTTTTTAAATTTGAAAAAATAAAAACATTAGAGACTATCGCGGTAATTACCGCGGTCTCCTGCACCATTAACACGGTAGAACGATAAAATTTCCCTGAAAAACTCACTCGCTGGCAACTTTTTGTGCCCAATTATTGACCACTTCGTATTCTACTATTTTGTCGGACCTTGAAATTCTTTAGCTTCTCTCTTTGCAGAATCATGTTTTGTTGCAATTTCTGAAGTCGTTCTGCAGGCAACCTTGTCTTGCCGCAGATGATTTTTTCACAGTCTAAGAGTGTTTTGGTTGCGGCTGTTGCCGCACATCATCAGTGCACAAAAGAATAAAGGACGTTGGTACAGCTCGAATGTTTAAAGACTCACTCGTTACTGTCCTCTTCAGGGTTTCTCGGCCCGATTGGGGGCAGGTAGTGGGGCGTGGGGCTCTTATCCTTTTCTTTCACTCTTTTCGGTTGTTGCCGCAGAGGCTTGATGAGGAGTGTAGATTCCTGCGAAATTCAGCAGAGATTTCAGAGAAGGGGGTCACCAGCTGCTCCAGTTGATTATTCTTGGAGATGTCTTTTTCGTCTCTGCGTATGGCGGTGGGGGGTCTCTGTGGTGAGCGGTTGGTACTGCGAGGAGACCTCACGACTGTCAAAGTGTTGACCGAAACTTGTGAACTTTCTCTCGTGATGTTCAACTACAACTCGTTATTTGTATTTCGTTATGTTGGAAATGAATATCTGGATGAGTATTTGAAATTCAAAAATTGACGCTTCGCGCCAGCCACAAATCATTGTTGAAGACACATGAAAAGCCCTTCACCTTGGTTAATTTTTCTCTCTCTGAAACTGGCCTCGCTGTAGTCGTGTTTTTTTTGTTCATTTCTCCCTTGCGGTGTTCTGATGCGGGCCTTCTAAGCCGCGTCTTCTTCACTTCTGGCGCTCTAGACTTTCCCAGAAAAGTGAACTCTTCTGATATTGTGGGTCTTGGCTGGACCCACTTCCGTTGTGGCGTTGGTTTTTCACTCTTGTAATTGTTGTACTCTGCGAGATTTGAAAAAATATTTTGGCGGGAAATCGATCTACCTTCTCTTACGACAGTCATGAGCCAAGGCGCGAGGCCTGGGGCTAATTTTTTCCATAGTTGTTCGAATTGTAGATCCGCCGCCTACCGCAGATGAATTTTGTTGCCACAATCTCAGATGAATTCTTGATGTTCATGATGTCTGAATAAAAACGATAGTATATTTCCCACCTCTAATTTTAAAGTGGCATCAGGAGAAATGTCCTCATCGCTGATCCAGTCCCGATGATTAGCGACCACTTTGGATTCTGTGTTGAATTTCCCCTTGTCCATCCAATCAAAAAAATCTCGCCGCCGAGTCTTCTTTTTGTTGCTATATTTAGACTCTATTTCTGGCTCTATACCCTACGATCACTAAGGATGCAAGAAATGTGAAGAAGATGACACGATCAAACACACGAGTATTTTATAAGCCTTCTTCAGCTTCTGAATCGTAAACATAGTACGTTTCCTCGAGATCATCATCCTCTATCACTTCGCAGAAGACTGAAAAAAATTCCTCCTCTTGGACACCCACCTCTGTGTCAAGGTGAAAAATCTCTTCGTACGTTCCATGTTGGGCAAACACTTCTTCTCTGGATACATTAATGTTGGCACGAAATGGAGATGACTTACACGATGGTTTGAGCGACTGTAACAGTCTTCCCAAAAATTTCGAGTTGATCTCCTTGTTGATCGTCTTGGATGGTCTTGAATTCATCAGTAAATGCAGCTTGATGAGGTTCGACTACCTCTGAAACTGGAACGTAACACTCTTCAAAAGCTACGCTTGCCTGATATTGAGGCGGATCGTTAAGATCTGGTTGATGCAGAATACATTTTCTGCCAACAACTCTCAAATGAGGGAAAGTGTCGCGCCATAACGAGATCTCATCATGTGGGAGCCCTTGGTGAATCACTCCTATTTCGATCAGCTAAAATTAGATGATCACGACACCTTCATATAACTCTTCATCCAGCTGCTTCAAGATCTTCTCAACACTCAATCCCACTCTTCTGTCGTAATCTTCGAACTATCTCAATTGATCAACCGTCATTTTCAGTAAACCTCTCACATCGAAGCTCTGGTTTGTTTCTAAAGTATGTTTTGGTTGCCGATACCACACAGGATCGTCTGGCTTAATGCGATTTTCCGGAAGCCTCGGTGACTCGCTCATGCTAAGAGGTTCTTTAATTCAAGACCGTTTAACATCGAGCTGGTGATCCTCTTTGTATTTTGTCGGTCACGTTCGTTTTTCTTCATGCGTTAATAACCGCAACTTTTACGCGTTAAAATGTCTGACAGGTCCCTCACGGAAGAAAAATAATAACTTAGAACAATAAAAAAGAATAAAAGAATTTGAATTTAACAGTGTCCAACAGGCTCAAACCCGTCCACACGATTAATTAATTAACTTTGCGTCAATTACCGCGTTCAGCGGTAAGGAAAAGGTGCAGTGCCCTGTAGGCTGTACAGCTGAATGTTCTCTTCAAGACCAAATGTACATGAACACAGAAGAACCTCGCCTCAAAGTCTGAATCCCGAGAAATACCCTGGTGTAAGTTGACAAGCACGGCAGCTTACCGTGGATTCTCGCTTCCGCCAGAGTTGACGGAAAAAATGAGCTCTTCCTCGGAACGAGGGACCCCACCGAAAATTCGAAACATCGAGTGTGACGATAGAGGTGAGAAATCATCCGCACCATATCCTTTAGAGGGACTAATTCGTCGCTTGCGGTTCTGTTCTGACGTTGAGAGATTGCAAGGCGGCTCATAATCTATCTTCCTAATGAGCAAGCGCAACAGAGCGTTGCCGCAATTCCCATTAGACTCTGACTCTGACGCCAGTGAGTCGATAAGAGGAAAATTGTAATACAGATCTGATGCAGATATTAGGTGAAAATTCAAGCAATGGACATACTGCTCCGAGCTCTCTAAAAACGTCGATGTCTTCCAAACAGATAGAGGATGAATTGGAATCCCTTGCAAAACAATTAGATGAGGTGAATCATCCTCCAACCAATATTCATCTCAGAAAATAGTTTCAAATTGTTTTGTGTTTTAAGGCATCTGATTTTTTGGTTACATCATAATGAATCATTTTCTAATTCTGAACCAAAATCAACCACGATCAATGATTCATCAAATCATCTTCGTCTTCAAACATGTAGAGAACCAACCATCCACAAAACCAATAAAACTGATTACAATCCAGAGCGGAGAGAAGAGGGAGTTACCACCCGTTCCCTCTAAGCCCAAACAATTAAGACGTTTAGGTGCTCCAAGGCCTTCTCCTCTCAGAAAAAGTCCAAGTATCGGCCAGCTGGCGGTACGTAGTTTCTAAATTCGAGGAAATATCCATCTACAACGATTTCAATCCGTTTTATATTCTATTTTATTCAAATTTTTATTGAAAACATATCTCGATGTATTTTTGCATGACGAGAATCCAAATCGTTAAGATCACGTTGAGCGACGTGATGAGACACGGTAATAACGCGAAACAGAGAGAGGAGGAGCAAGAAGCTGCACAGAAGACGTTATCACCGAATAGTTTAAGACAATCAAAAAGTCATGATGGCGATCTCGCTCAAATCGCCCAGCGTGTCCGTGATGAAAAAGAGCTCTTGGCACAAAAATTTAAAATCGCGGGACAGGTGAACTTTCTTGGAGCTTTCAAATATTTTTCGTGGAAAAGTTGAAGAAAATTCAGTTAACAATGGGATCAAGATCGCCAAGAATAGAAAAGGAAGGGGTCGACCCCCTGGATATGGCGGAATTCCAAAAAAGGTTGGTCGTCATCTACAACTCGATTTTTCTTAGAAAATTCAGGGCTATATTGTCCATAGTCCGAGGAAAATCGGTCATTGTAGATCTCGACAAAGTTCCGAAGAGAAGTACCTCTGAACAATTTAACATTTTTAAATCTGCGGACACAATCTCCAAAGAAAACCTGTTTGAATCGATTCTATCACCCACCGCTGCAGTCAGTGAGTATCTTTACATCGTTGTAGAGCGCCATAGTTTGAGAGGAATTTTCACTTGCTGCTTTTCTGCAGTGGCATTTTGAGGTTGCATGAAATCATCTGTAAAAACAGGATCTGCAACAGGAGTAACTGCGGCAAAGCCACAACATATATAGTAATGCAACCCATAAAAATCACTGCGGCAAAGTCTCAACATGTATAGCAATGCGGCTTTGCCGCAACCCAGAGTCACTGCAGCAAAGCGACAACACGGGCATAGCATCGCGGCTTTGCCGCATCCCAGAAAAATCACTGCGGCAAAGCCATAACACAGTCATAGCACTGCGGCAAAGCGACAACATATATAGCACTGTGGCAAAGCCACAACCTATATAGCACTGCGACCTTCAACTACAACAAGAGATTGGCCTGCGCAGACAGAAGATTTTTGTCAATTTCGTTGTTATCATCCTTTCCTCATTTTTTCGCGTTGTAGATGTGTTTTATTGGATGAGAATGACCGTTGTAGATGACCCGTTCTTACGCCCGTTTTTGCTCGTCCACAGACAATTCACCGAGCCTTTTGAGTTGATCAATTTTATGTTTAAAAGGTTCAACGCAGAATCCACCCCAGCAGCCATCAAAAACAAGTCAGTTTTCCACGAAATTTCCCAGAAATCTCCATCTACAACGAGATCGACCACTGAAATTTCGCAGAATTTTGGAGATATTAAAAGTGTGGATCAACTTGAATAAAGAGGATCTGGAAGATGTCAGAGTGAGGGTGCTCCTGTCAAGTTGGCATGCCTACTTGTCAAGCAGCGGCCGGACAATGGACATAAAATGGGCAGATACGATCAGATTGTGCTGGGAACAACCACATGTGAGATCTACACGAGATTTCTTGGGATTTTTGTTTTTATGTGATGAAGATACGAATGGATATAGATATATAATTTATAAATATTTTTAAAATTAAATTTTTCTCCAAAAATGAAATTGAAATTTCGGGCGAAAATTCACGGAAATTTGCAGGAAGAGTCACGTGACCTGACCCCCACCATACAACGTAACATCGGCAGCAAAGAGAGCAAAAAAGTTCTCAAGTTGAAAGACCATGAATTTACCGAGAAAATTCCGGAGTTCTACTTGGCATGTCAGATGACAGCACTCGAATTCGAGTACTATGAGAGGATCGATTTGAATGATTTATTGAAGAAGGATTGGGTCAAGAATCCCAATTCTTTGGGCCCAGCGAGAGACCACTTCAACAAGGTGATTTCACGCGTTGTAGATTCAATTGTAGATGCTATTTTAATGTTTTGGTGATCACGTGACGTCATAAAAACATCGTTGTAGGTGAAACATAACGAGTTGTAGATGGTACAATGGATAGCAACAGAGGTCATGCAGCAGTCACACAACAGCCAGAGGGTCACCTTAGTCAACAAATTCATTAAGATAGCAGATGTCAGTATCCATCTTCATGATCATCATGACACTTGTCATTTTCCATGACATCTGTCATTTTTTAATGACATCATCACAATTATCATTACGACATCATGGCGTACATTAACATAGAGAAAGGTCCTGATGAGATTGAATAACTTCAACGGTGTGATGGAGATCTATCAGGCATTAACACTTCCTTTTATCTCCAGGTTGACAAGGCTTTGGAAGGTGAACTGTCATATAATCCGTTGTAGTTGCAATTGTAGATCCGTTTTTCGATTCGTAAACAGGATTTTTTTTCTTTCTGTTGCTGTATCACAAGCACTGAAATTTCTCGTAAAATTCACTGAAATTTCACAGAAAATATCGAATGAGGCCAAGTCGTCATGGGCAACCATAGAGAGCGTAATGAGAAGAGATCCCGAAGGCAAGTGGGACACTTACCAAAATTTAACAAAGAAGGCGGACGGCTGTCTCATTCCCTCACTATGTAGGCATTTCATTCATTTGCGGCGATCTACAACGAGAATATTTGGTCGTCTACAACGATTTATTTCTGGCAAAAAATTGTTGGGAATGATGATTCATCGAATCACGTGACCATTATTTCGAGATTTTTCAACGAAATTTCACTGAAATTTCATAGACATCGTGATGTCAGAGATCGAAGAGATAGATAAATCTTTTTCGAGTGGAGAAAACATCAATTACAACAAAATCGTGGCCTTGGGTGAGATTGTAGAATCCTTCAGGAGGCACCAAACCATCGCTTATAACATCTCTAAAGACAGGAGGGTGCAGACTTTTCTGAAGGAACAGGTGAGTTGTAGATGGGATTTTTGTGATGACGTCATGTTGGATTTTTCATGGATTTTCCATCTCTGTGGATTTTGTGTCAAATATGGCTGTATGAGTTGTAGAAAGCCACATCATGACGTAATGGCACGTCATCTTTCGCCGTAATAAAGGCCATCATGAAATTTCAGCGGGAAAAGACTTGAAAAATTCCTGGAAAACTAAATGAAAATTCAGGCGCCAGTCGAATCGAATAGAAAACTTGCTGCGCTGTCCCAAAGATATGAGCCCTCTTCCGGCCCGGAAGCTTCTATTTTTAGACTGGGATCCAGGGACAACATTACGTCTTCTACAGAACAACCATTGGATACATATATATGGTACTATGGCCCTGCAAACAGACAACAGACAGATGAGGTGAGTTTTTTATTACCATGTGAAGTTGTCAGCAGTCATTTTTACTGCAAAGATGTACAGCCATCTCATCAATATTTAAATCAGATCGATGTGCGGCTTCGCCGCAAGACACCGTTCGTTTGTCTATTTCTACGAAAATCTCCTGAGACATCACCATTTCCACCCTCACGACATGTCTGAGATATCTCAGGTCCTCCTCTCGTGTAAATTTAGATCCTTTTTAGTGCGGTTGTCTTCAACTCACAGTGGTCATTACTCATTATCTCACTGCTTGGGGCAAAGAGCCAAGCCCGTGCATACCCTCATCAATCCATGGTGAATTTTCCCTGAAATTTCGATGGTTTTATTGGAATGAGAAGGGATGCGTGGTGACGTCATCTGTCGAAAGATATTAGTTTCGAATATTAAATGATTTTGAAAAATAAGGCGTGATCGATCTACACTGTTGTAGACATAGCTGACGTATTTTTAGCCCGGGAGGATTTTTTCTGCAAGGCTCCACAGGTGTCTACAAATCCATCGCGCAACTTGTCGACAACTGCGCGGAACTTTACGGTTACAAACCGGCGTGGTCCTCGGTAGCTAAGGCGACGAAGATGGAGCTGAAGCTCCCGATGCCCGCTGTGGAACCTGACTCTGAAGTATATAATGTCCTTCTGCCAGTAGGAAAGCGGGAGATCTTGAGCGTAACTAAGTACGTCTACAACTATTAATTTTTTCATCGCATTTTCATCGTGTTAACTACCGTGAGAAGAGACGGTACGATACCGCGAGTGGTTTTTATTTGGGGATCTACAACTGGAAGAAATAACATCTTCAGGTTCTTTGGAACAAATAAATATGCTCACAGCAACAACAACCTCGATGCAAACACACTTAGACGTCAAGCCGAAGCGAACACCGCCACTCAGGTGAAATAACTCACACCTTTTATTTAATTAAAAATATTTTTTAAATTTCAATTTTTAACAATTTTGTACTCTAGTATTTTCTGAGAAAAAATATTAATATTCGTAGGAAGGACAGTTAGTAAAAATAATCGAGTTTATTCGAGAAGGGTTGCCATTGGATACCGTCTTCAGAGGAGGGCAGAATTTGTACCACATCGCTGCCGATTATAATAACCCCAGATTGATCGAGTACGAAATTTCATCGACTGATTCACGAATTTTCTTGGAAATTTTTGTGACTGAAATGCTGCGAAAATTCTGAGAAAATTCTGAGAAAATACAGTTTCATCATGGAATATGACGTGTACGACCAGCCAGATATCAATGGAAGAGACGATGTAGGGTGGACCCCACTGCACACCGCATGTTATAAAGGTATTATGTTCTAAAAATAGAAGTGCGAGCTGTACGGTGAAACCGCAGTAAAAAATATCGTGATTCTACCATGCAAGTTTCGCGGGGCTCCGGCCGTAACTATTGTAGATACACGAATTGTACCCTTTGTGTTCTGCGGCTCTGCCGCATTATCACCCTCTACAACGGATCTCAACACAGGCTTTTTTTATTATTATTTTGCAAAAACCCCTTTAAATATAATTTTATTCTTGCTGCTTGGCATCTACAACTGACTATCATCCCATAATTACAATATCCCAACCGTCTTTTTCTGAGGAATTTCAGGACATCTCCGGGTGATCGAGGCGCTGTTAGACTTTGGTGCTGACGTCACGTCGATGTCAAACTCCGGGGCAACTCCGCTGCATTATTTGGTTCGTACGAACCCGCCAGATGCAGATTCTTTTGTACAAGTTTTGGGAATAATGATTGAGCGGGGGGCGAACGTAAACTGTCAAGATGTCAATCTCAACACCCCGATGTGGCAGGGTATGAAATTTCACGGAAATTTCACAGATGTTTTCGTGATGTATTTGTTACACATAAAAAAAGACCTGTCAAAAATGTCAAGAAGGACCTGTCCAGAATGTCAAAGTTGACATGATGACAGCATGTGCCACACCGAATACGGTTGCGGTACGATTTTTATTAGAAAAGGGTGGAGATCCGTATATACCAAATGCAAAAGGGGAAAATATATTCACCGTAGCCGCCGAATTCGGTCTCAAGGAGGTACGTACTCTTATTCTACAACGTTGTAGATGGTCAAAAAAAATTGGAAAATTTTCTACCGAGAAGTGTTGTAATTATTTCACACAAAAATAATGTCATCTTGCATTGCCGATTATGGTGTTTTACACCGGTATTACCACAACCACAATGTCGTTTTCACAAAAATTGACATTACCGCAGGTGCTGTCAGCACTCGAAGGATATCCACAACCAAGCACGATATGCTCTGTCGGGGATTTAGTATTGCAGAGTCACGACCATATAATCGAGGGCCAAAAGGTATGATTCTACAACGATGTAGATGCGTTTAGCAGCTCTGTAAATTTGAAATTTTTTTTTTGCAAATTAAAGACGAAAAAAATCTGGAAAATTCTGTGAAAATTCCATTACCACGAAATTTCCACGAAAAATAATTGATATATACAGGGAATAAACACAGTTGTAGAGAGACATTCATCAGCAAGAGTGGAGCAAGAGAAGCCCCCTCCGTTTACCACCTACTTCTACCAAAAAGGTATTTTCATTATTTCCACGATCTACAACAGTAAAATGTCGACGTGTCGACAAACTTCACGTCTACCATGGTGCTGATCTATTTATAGAACATTTGGATTTGATAGGATTGGACCAGAGGGACGGTGTCATTATCTTGTCCTACGAAAAAGTATCAAGTGAAAGGGGAGCTTTTAAGACACTAGTGAGGACCAAAAAGGTACGATTCTACAACGATGTAGATGCGTTATATTTTCATATATTTTTTTAAAAACTCAAACATTATTTTTCAGTATTCGTGATCGAAATGTTAAACATCACCGAAAACCGAGATGTCAAACTACAACGACTTTCAACCACCTCGTTGTAGACGCTCACAATCACCAGGGCGACGACCTCCTGGAGTTTCCCTCCGTTCCTGAGACAGACACACTCGTCACAGCTCTTCGTATATTTGTATCCCTGGATATGCGAAATATCCAAAATTTAAATTTCGCGGTTATCATCCACAACCGCGAAAAAGAATTGACAAACAGGGTTATTAACGCGGGGCTCTTAAGCATACCGGACGGTTACTACACCGAGAGTAAATATATGCAGGATGGAGGTGGGGACTCCGTCTACAACGATGTTTTTGTGGGATCTGGTCTTGAGTTGCGGCTTTGCCGCAAAGATGGTTATTTGGTTTTTAATGGTGAACCGCGATTTTGATATTTTCAAATTTCAAACAACCGCCAATTTTTTCAAATGAACAACTTTTAAAATAATAATAAGTAATAAAATAATAAAATAGTAACATATATATTTCTAAAACTAAATAATAAATAAAAATTAATAAAATAATAAAAATAAACAGTTCCCACATCCCCAGCATTCCAGGAATTCATGAAATTTCTGGGCGAGAAAATTCCGAGAAGATTAGACATGAGAATGTACTCATTAGGTATTTTCGTGGATATTTCGATGAAATCTCACTGACATTTCCAAGCCGAATCAAATGAACCGGATGACTTTGCAATTCAAGCAAAATACCTCGGAAGCGAGGTGAAAGTTCCGCGAATTTTCTAATTTCACGAAAATTCACAGAAAGTTCAGGTGATCTTCAACGTATCAAATGTCGTTCCAAGAACAGAGAGGGCGGAGGCAATCCTCAAAAACAGAGTGACCATGGTATTTTTAGAGGCCAGCGTTGTAGACTGCAGCAGCTTACTTACACATGACAACAGCATCATCCTCGTGGTAAAGCCTTATCAAAAGGAGGGAATGACACACTACCGGTAATCACTCGTTTAAAAAAATTATTTTTGTTATGCAAAGTAGATTGTAACTTTTTTAAGAGAAAAAATAAATTTCTCGTTATATCTTTCGACTTGATGATGACGTAATGATGACGTAATGATAGGTTTGTGGTATGCAGGAGGAAGGGGATAAGATACTTTGGGCCCACACTAGATGTTCCATCCAATTGGACCAAAGATAACACTTTCAGATCCGTACTCCTATCAAAATGTACTCATCTACAATTCCACATTTCTCGGAAAATTCACTTCGGTTTCATTTTTCTCTTTTCCACAAAAAAAAATAATTGAAAATAAATTTCATCATAATAATTTTAATTATAATTAATTTATTCAGTGATTAATGGAGCCCGGTGTACTACAAGTGTTGGAGAAAAAACACACAGCGAGACTATCAGGGACAGGATTTTATTCGACATCCACGCACAGAGTAAAAACCTGCCAACAAAGGCACCTGAAGAGTGGAAGGTCAGGATTTCAATTTTCTATCTACTATTTTTGAATTTTTTGAATTTTTTACAAAAAAATTTACAAAATTATTTCTCACATTTTTTATATTTTTAAATTTTGACAAGTGAATTTTTTTTCGGGTGAAACTCCGTAACTCCGGGTATGTATTGACTACAACCAGCCAGAAGAGAAGTATAGAGTGGACATGACAAGATTGTTGGGATCAGGTGCGACATCACAAGCGTTCCAAGCCGTAAACCGTCAGACCAAAGAGCAAGTGAGTGATTCTGAATTTTCAATGAATTTTCAATTTGGCATATTCTCGAAAATTTCCAACTTTTCGAGATATTTCCTCCATAAGAAGATCCATCGAAATTTCTCTGAATTTTCCAGGTGTGCGTCAAAGTTGTAGACAGTGAGAGCTTGGCCAACGAACTCATCCGCAAAGCCATTGAAAAAGAAGTGAAATTGTTGAGGAAGATGGACCACCCCAACATTGTTAAAGTATTAGACGATTACCACCACAAAGGATGCTTCTATATCGTATTAGAATTGTAAGTTTTATTATTATTTATTTTTATTATTTATTTTTATTGTTTATTTTTATTGTGCGGTGGAACAGGACCTTGCAAAATATTCGGTAGTTACCGTGAAAACCCACGCTATGGTACCGTGGTTTTTGGAAACGTTCAAATCCACACACCACGAAATATCTCTACTAAAAATGTCTACGATTCTGTGAAATGTCGACAATCTGACGTGTACAGGTGTGTCGGGGGGACACTATTTGATGACGTCATGCAGAGCACTACTTTCAGCGAAATCCAAGCTGCGAGAGTGATGCAACAACTTTTGTCTGCGGTTCAACACGCACATTCCAACGGAATTTCACACCGTGATTTGAAGGTAATTTCAACTTTTTTTTCCAAATTTCAAAAAGAATTTCAAATTTAATTTAAACTTTTTGAAAAAATTTCAAATTTAATTTAAACTTTTTCTAAAAATTTTGAATTTCAAGTGGCAATTTTTTTTCTGCCATGACCAAATTTTCCGAGAAATTTCTGATGGTGATGACGTCATATAATAACGACGTGCAGCCGCAGAATGTCCTCTTTGCAGACAAGATGAAGAGAAAGCTCAAAGTGATTGATTTTGGCTATGGAAAGGATGTTGGCGAGGCCTCAAACCTAAACAATACCGTTGCCGGTACGCTCGATTACGTCGGTGAGTTTTCCCCGAAATTTCACGGAGTTTTCAGCGAGAGATTTCACTGAAATTTCGTAGCGATAGAGATGTGGGACGGGGAATATGATTATTTCAAAGTGGATGTCTGGAGTTGCGGTTGCATCGCCTATTTCCTGTGAGTTTTCATCTGATTCCACACGATATTTCACTGACTTTTCATCTGATCCCATACGATATTTCGCTGACTTTTCATCTGATTCCATACGATATTTCACTGACTTTTCGTCAGATTATTTGGGCACACTCTACACGCAGAGTACAAGTCTATGAATGAATACCACGAAGCCCTGAGAAAAAACAACCCCCTTCCCGGAAAAACTCAGATTTCCCCGGAATGTGGGTCTATTTTTAGACTCCAATTCTTCGGATTTTTCAGATGAAATTTCCTCGACTTTTCGGTTTCTGAATCTCTCAGGCCGATCGTTTTTGATGAAGCTTTTGGAGGTCAATCCAACCAGGAGAGTCTCGGCACAAGAAGCATCAGAAGACCGGTGGATAACACAACACGTACATCTTTGAACATAGCACAAAGACAACTCACCATCAACGTCCTGATTCCCTCGGCTCGAACGAAATAAAATCATTTGTTGCCGATCTCCGAGTGTTGACACCAAGCTGCAGAGACTCAATCTTGTCATCATCATTTTGCCACTGTCACTCAGGATATGCAATCGAATCAAGTGATTGTGGCCGATGCGTTTCTGTGAGTAACACGTTAACATTACAGTGATGTATCGTATGTCAACTAATGGAGACACATGTGTCCGGACGCTGTTTTTAAGCATCCAATGGAAAAGTTTATGTAATAATGCAATAATCAGCAAAGATTAAGCTTTATCTCCTCATAGTTCAGACTTCAAATTGTTGCCAGTCCTCTGTTCGATGGGCCCAAAGAATTGTTCGTAGGCATATCTGGAGGATCATCAGAGTCAATTTTATTGCTTCTCCTACTTGGCGAAATAGAAGATCCTCTTCTGTAGACCGGGTATGAAGTACTCTACGTGATTGTACAAGTACATTGCTGCCTTCTCAATCTCGGTTTGGTAAGGGTAGCTAAACTTCTCTTTCTCTTGGGAAGTGGACGCATAGACGCAGATGATGAGCGCGAAAAGAAGGAATATCGTGGCGTATTGCTTGTGCATTTTTCGTTTGTGTTAGGTTTGATGAGCGGTTGATCACAAGGGGTGAAATTTCAATTTTTTACGGTTAGGTCTTTCCTCGTTGTTTTAAACGTCTTTTCCTCTATCATCCTTCTGAGGTCTGGGTATGGAGTCTCATCTAACCGACTCAGTACGGATAGACATTCTTCGTGACAATCATCGGAACGTCTTGGCAGAGAAAGAGACCAATCAGATGATGTCCTGTCGCCCTTCCTCCATCCCTAATACTGTCCATTTTGTACATGTACTCTAATCATGGAAAGTTTCAAATCACAGCTATGTCCTGAAAAACGTGCTTACTCCAAAGAAAGACCATAATTTAATTTATTCACAATCTCATCCTTGTCTCTGCATCTTTTCTTGACTAATTTGTCAACGGTAAGTGCTCATCTCCTTTCTCGATCTTCGCGCCGGTTGCCCTTCTGATCCAAGTGCTCCATTCCACCTTGGAATTCTCGAGATGCAACTGAATCACTCGGCCGCCACGGGGCCAGCCTCCATAGCCGCCGAAGCCGGTGTGGATCCCGTAGCATAAAGAGATCCCTTCTAGATCTCCGCAGAACGTGATGCCGTGATCATGCCCCACAAATGTCCCTGAAAATATATAAACAACAGACACAAGTCACAGCACAAGCAATCAAAGCAAATTTACAACAAGATGGTCTTGGTTTATGGCAACAACTTCACAGCGAAAGAGGTCGAGCTCTTAATAAATATTCACCTTTTGTGCCGATTTTTTTCAAGGCATTAAACATTCCATTATTCACTTTCAAGGGGCTGATCCCGTCATCCTTCATCCCTGTCAAAATCAACCCTTTTTCCCGCCAAAAATGTACAAAATCACCGTATGTTACGAAACGGTTGTAGAGCGTGACATACTCTGGGAGGGGGATGTGAAAGAAGGCAAGGGAGAAGAGCTTTTTTCCCGCCAAACCTTCCCAAAGTCTTGCGGTATCCGTAACCCATTTGACTTGAGCTGCCGAAAACAACGCGTCACCTATGACCGTCAGATCCATTCACGAAATTTCATCGAAATTTCATTGGTTATTCATCTCAAATCAAAAACACACTTCCGTTCCCAGAGTCTAGAACATATAAAATCGCCTCTATCTCTTCGCTTTTGTGTTTGTATATTGGCAGCACATAATTCATCGTGCCGTCGAGCCCATTCGTGTTGTGCCCGCGGTGGGTCTGGGACCCCGGCTGTTTCATATCGATCTACAATTCATCAGTTGTAGATCTTATACCGTTCTACACCATTGTAGATCCCGTCGTTTTTCAATGTTTTAAAAATCTTTTGGTTGAGATAAACCTTGAACGAAGTATGAACAGTTTAAAAAGAAGATGCCGCACCTCTAGAAGTCTCTGTTTCCCAACATGATCCGCATCATGATTGCCAAAAGTACTTGCGAAAGGGATGCCTCTCAATATGACGGGCCAAAGTGCTCTCAGCCATGATGTCTCTTCATCTTTAGCTGTGCCTTGACCTTGAAATATTGAATATCTTAACATAATCGTCCTCGTAAATGAAAATTTCATTCCACGGTATCGTACCGCATTCTCTACGGTTATTCACGAGAAAGTTGAAGGGTAAAACCACAATGTTCAACAAAAACACTGGAATTGACCAGAGTCTATTCTTAGACGGTGAATAAAATTTTGTTTTGGTGAATGTTTTGTGACAAAGCACAAACTTAAAATACATCTTACAACTTCGAAAAGTTCTACAAATGTACTGTCTTGAGTTGGTTTGAGATCGGTGATCAAATTTGAAGTTGATGCCATACACCCACTTGTGATGACATCACCATCAAAAATGACAAGGTCTGGACGTTCATAATCTAACAGTAACATCTGCACTCTGCCGCCTATCATCAGAAAATAAAAGGTGCGGACTCACGTCGTTGTTAAGACATCTTGGAATCGTCCCCACCATGTTTTCACATCATCACCAAAATGTAGATCCGTGAACTGCAAGATCTTGAAAGTGCCATCCTCTTTGAATCTCAAATGTGGCAACGTCTCCCTTGTTTCTAAAGTGGAAGGGTCACCATTTCCCCAGATTGAGAACAGAAAGATGCCAAGGACGATTCCAATATACAAATAAGCTCTTGACCTTCTGTGTTCTCTGAGATGCTTCCGGCCAGCGGCCGCCATGTTCGATGTCAGATGAATGACGAATGAACTGTCGGAAAAAGAATTTAATAAAATTAATTTTAATTTCTGATCATAGATTTTAGTCAGTGAGTGTATTTCGCCCTGAGCAATTGCTGGAGTTATCCATGAGGCTGTACAAATTGGACAAATTGGACGGTATAAACCGCGGAAGCACGTCATGGAATCTCCTCAGACCTCACCGCCGAAACGTCAGAACTGCCCAAGGAGACGAATCTCTTTTGACTTAAACGAGTTAATTTCATTGAATAAAAGTTATTGGGAATTTGTTTTATTAATATCCTCTTTTGCACAATTTATAAAAAACGTTCCAGTACCGATCCTGGAGATGTCAGGGAAATGTCAGATGTCAAAGAAATGTCAGAGAGATTCTCATACCAGTGATTAGTAAGCACACTCTCCTGTCATAAAAGGATTGTTAATTGGGATTCATTTGAGATGAGGAACCAGCTCTTCACCCTCGCTCTTCTAGTTGCCGCCTCCTTCGCCCAAAACTGTGGCTGCCCAGCTGGTAAATGCTGCTCTCAGTTTGGATAGTGAGTTTATGTACCTGAGTGATCCGGCTGACATATTGCAGCTGTGGAACTACAGCGGATTACTGCGCGGCTGCAAATAAATGCCAACAGAATTGCTGGCCCTCTCAATGCAATGCCACCAGCGCCTGTAACGTTGCCCACTGTTGTTCTATTTATGGGTGGTGAGATGAACCACCATCGTCGACATGATGCTGAAGTCAAAGGTGTGGAGCAACAAGTGCATACTGTGGAGCTGGAAATTGCAGCAGCAACTGTTGGTCTGCACCCCCAACAGCCCCCGTCTTTGTAGGTTACTACGCGTCCTGGTCCCCTACAGCCAACTGCCCCATCACCCCCGAAAACGTCAGTCTACAACGATGATCTGGTGACGATGTCGTGATGACATCTTGGCAGGTGCCAGCAAACAAGTATACCCACATCAATTTCGCTTTTGCTTCGTTCAACGGTGATACTGGAGTGATATCTAGCCTGGACTCTAACCTCGTGAGCCGTGTTGTTGCCATGAAACAGAGAAACCCCTATCTCAAAATCATGGTAATTGACTGAACTCTCATCTACAACCAGGCACCTGAAATCATGAATAGTGTTCTATGGGAGGAGGCAGTCTTGGAGCTACCCCTTGGACCAATCTGCTCAGCAGCACCAGCGCGAAGAACACCTTCTTCGGCTCAATCAATGCTTGGTTGAACAGCTATTCTTTTGACGGTCTTGACATCGATTGGGAGTTCCCTGTAGATGGTCAGCAAGCCATGGTGAGCATCCGTAATATCGCATCTGCGAAGATAGACATGAGAATGACATTTGATAGATCCAAGAGCTTTTCAGCAGATTGCGAAACGCCATCGGGAATAAATTGTTGACCACTGCTGGTCCTGCTGCATGGAATTTACCTCGCTACGCTCCCGAAACATGGATTCAAAACGGTAAGTGTGACACATGTCAAGATGACACTTGTGACATACACCAGTCAATTTCATCAATGTGATGAATTATGATTACGCCGGTACTTGGTCTGGCATCACAGGCCATCTTGCGCCTCTTTACGGCTCTGGAAGCATCAACACGACCATGAAGGCATATGTGTCGAGAGGTAATAAGCGAATATGTTGATAAAAATCAACAAGATGAAGGAGTGCCTGCAAACAAACTCGTCTTTGGATTCGCAAACTATGGAGTCACTTGGACGGTGTGTTTTTTTAAAATTAAATTTCATTTCTCAGATGATTTAGGTCAACGGTGCTAACGGCCTGGGTGTGCCCGCTACTAACGGTGGTACTCCTGGAACATGCAGCGGATCAGCTGTAAGTCTCCTTCATCCTTCCAATGTACAATTTGCGATGACATGACATGTGATGACATGATGACAGGGGGATCTCACCGCGACTGACGTGCAGAGCTTGTTGAACAACAGACCCACAGGTTTCTCTCTCAGATGGGATAACATCGCAAAGGTTCGTATTAATTTCCTGAAGAGACCTCATCCGCTGCAGGTCCCCTACGCAATGTGGAGCAACCAATTCGCTTCTTTTGAGAATGCGACATCAATACAAGCGAAGACGGCCTATGTCAAGCAAAACGGATTTGCTGGCGGTATGCTGTGGGTCATTGAAGCCAACACCGTCATCTCTGACCTCATCTGGG
Source organism: Protostelium mycophagum (assembly GCA_002081555.1). NCBI lineage: Eukaryota > Evosea > Variosea > Protosteliida > Protosteliaceae > Protostelium > Protostelium mycophagum. The sequence continues at coordinate 70,216 of KV921238.1, read as the reverse complement.
CCCAGCTGTCATCCAATTGATGTCATAAACCTTCATTCCAATGCATCGTTCGGGTCACATCTATTACACTTTAAGTCATTTTCTGACCATCGGGTCTCCCGCTCTTCAGCCTGTGGTTGAGCTCTCTGTGGTTCTGGCAAACTGCACAAGGAAGGCAACACCAGATAGTCCAACAATCGCTGCACTCGTGGCCAGCTCCGAGTCCGTATTTGCTTCTTATGTGCTGTCTCACAAAATATTCTGAAGTTGATCCGATCTGCTCATGTCATTCACACTATCTGGGATGTGGCGGGTAGAAACGACTCACACATAAGGCGCAGCACAGGTCCATGCATCCGCACTCTCTTTCGGCAAGTAGGGCTTGGTTCTGAGCCATCAAGGCAGGAAGACAGCACCACCCCAAAAAGCAAGCACCGCAATCATCGCAGCATCCGCAAAGACTATGATGAAAATCTCCCATTCTCTTGTGTGGTTAGCTTCTGTGTGCGATGTTGTTTTTGAGAAGCGGGAAGCTTTTGTGAAGCCAAGTACGTTGTGATTGTGACCCAGAAATAGGTGACGTTTTCGTTCGAAAATTGTTTTCTGGTGTGTTTTTGTTCCTGGAAAAAGCACCTCTCAGGGAGGAGTTCGACACAATTTGAACATAATTTGGACATAATTCAGGCTAAGCTGCAGCTTTCAATGATGTATGGTAGGATATCTAAAAGACCAACAGCAAGGCTTGGCTTGGACTGCTTTTGAGATTGATGCGTTGTAACAGCAAGAGGCGCATTCCAGGGGAACTATGGTAACAGGTGACAGACCTCCCGAAACTTCGGTTGCAGCAGATCATCTGGCTGAGAAAAAAAGTAGCCAGAAAAAAGTAGCCAGAATTCAGAAAAAGAAGGTCTCCTGACGTCGGTCAGAATAAAACGTCATTTACGGCATTCAGAATAAAATCCACCCCACAGAACAGCAGATTGCGTCATCACAATCTGGTTTCCATGAAAACGCAAACGTCATCGCATAATTTTTATGTGACATTTCCGCCCGTTCCATAGGGCTCATTCCAGACGAAATTGTCCCTGGCAGACTTCATGTCGTGAAAATCAAGTTCTGATAACCTCCATCGTTCCTTGCACCGCGGCTCCTCCGCGCTACCATAGAAACCCGCTCGAACGTACCCGCTTGAAAGGTTCCGTACTTGTCGACATTGTCGACAAAATGGGAGGAGTTTCTTTCCCGCTAAAATCTATTGTTGTAGACATTTGGGTTTACTCCTGTGTACAAGCTTTCACGAGAACGATTGTCGACATGATAGAATGACTCTGTACATTTGTACACATTTATTGTGATTGGGAGGGGGACATGGGGGCGATAGAGGGGGGGTGGAGCTCGGCGTCGATTCCAAGCTTGACCTGGTTGCTTTTCCTCCACTGCTTCACAAATATTTTTGACTGAGACATGAACACTGGGGCGTAAGTATCTGAACGTCTCATCATGATTCCAAAATTAAAGAAGGGGACGTTGTGGTGTTCACAAGCACACATGATCTTGAGTTGTAGCTGTGATCAGATCAGCACACGGAAAGGAGGATGATGGAAAGTAATCACCTTGAATTGGTCTCTCTCGACACAGATGGGGGAGTTACTCTTGATTAGGATCAGTTTCCCCAAGCATGACTTGTTCGATTTGAAGAATTGCTGATGGTCGTAGTATTCGTAGCATGATTTACATTGTTGAAGAGGATTTCCGTCTGGATCGGTGAGCCAAGCCATTAATAAATAGGCCTGTTCGTCTGTGTCTGGGGCTTTCTATTATGAGATCAGAAATGATGGAAAATGATCATCAACATACCTTGTAACGTGTGGCATTACCAGCGTATGCGATCTCTTGGTCGATGTACACTCTCTTTCCTTCTTGCGAGATGGAACCTTCTCTGGGATGAAGCCGACACGAGACCGAAATAAAGAGATTTCGGTAGACTGTCACAGGATCTGTAGCGCTTGGCGATGACATCGAGATTGGCTCTTCATCCTCTGTCGTAATGTCTGTTTGGGTCATTTCCTCCATCTTTGTATCCATCGCCATCGACCCGGCATATGGTTGATTCATCATGATCTGTACATGGGATCCCAGCATGGTATTTGGCTGGCGATCGAAGAGATTAATCGTCGTCTGTGGTGGTGGGGTAATGTACTGTGGTGATGTCATGGAGCCTGTGTAGGGTGGCAGTACCCTCGGATCGTAGTGCTGTTGTGGAGCCCCTTCGTTCAAGTACATGTACGACGAGTAATCCATGTTGTAACTGACATTGTGTATAGTAGATGGGTCCTCCTCAGCTTGCCTTTGGGAATAGTAAGGAGGTCTTGAGTGTTCGCTATTATAGTGAGGATGCATGTCTAAAGCTGGCACTTGTTCGCTTTGTGTCTGCAGAAAGAATGAGAAGAGTGGATTAGTTAAAACGTTTGTCGCCATTTCTATTTTCTATTTTGTGGGAGGATTTAGATTGTTCTCGTCACTCTAGACAAGACGACCATAGGGAGAATGTCGACACCTCGAGAGGACCTTACCTCTAAAGGAGTATGTGTAAGTAGTTTGAAAAGGTGTGTTCCTAATTTAAATTAAACGGACACGCGCGAACCCTCTGAATGTCTTATTAGAGTTTGAGAAGGTTTGAACGAGGTGATTCTGGGTGATATGAGCGTTGATCGGGCTTTCTGGCTTTTCACGCACCTATAAATTTCCATAAATTTTCTTGTTGTGCAGCAGCACGGAAAAGTCGATTCATACCAACTCGTATGAAAGGATCAGCTGCGTGATGCTCGCTCGGTTCTATAGTTTGGGAGGAGAACGGTGATGTGATCGAGGAATCTCACGGAAAGACGAAGTTTACTCGGTCAATATGCGGATGGAGTTACGCCAGCATTTATTCAACCATCTGCCACAGTCTTTCTTTGATCTTTCGGTTCTCATCAGCGGCTAAAACACTTCTCAGAGTTTCTGCCTCCTGTCCAAATGTTCATCACTCCAAGAAAATGTCAACTCGAGACATACAGACAAGATGGATCCATTAAGAATTTAAACATAAAGACATGAATGGAAGAAGTGGCTGTTCCAGTTGCATACGGGCGAATGCCAAAAATTTTACCTTTATGACAGCATCCAGCCTGGTTTTGGTCTTTCGTTGTGCCGCTTCATGTCTTTGTGTGAGTTGCTTCTGTGTTTGCAACTGTTGAATCGTTTCGTCCAGCTGCACTTGTAAAGCCCGAGCCTCTTGTTGCAAAACCTCGTTCTTCAGACGAGCTTCTCGAGCCATGTTATCCCTTGTCGAGAGATCGCGGCTGCATACAGTAAGATTGGTGTTCGTGATCGACTTTTTTGCACATTATCATTTGTACAAGAACCGATCCGCTCGTTTTTATACAAACTCGTCTGCTTGTGCAGCTCTCACCTTAAATGCTTGATCTTGTCCTCTAATGTTTTCCTTTTGGCCTCTGAAGTCTTCTCGTTCTGCTGCAAGAGTTCCAACTTTGATCTCAATTCTTGAAACAGCTGATCTTTTCTGTGAACATCACGTAATGCAACTTTCAGGCGCTCATTTGCATCCTCCACCTCCCTCAGTGTAGATTCGTTGGGCTGTACAAGCTGTAGACAGCCACATGATGACGTAATGACACGTATTCACCCACCTTGGACACGGTCTCTTTTAGGTGTGAGATCAGTTTACGCTTCGTTTCGAGCTCTTCTTTCATGTTTTTTATTTGGGCAACACTGGCAAATTTAGAATGTAAAGTGGCAAAGACAACCAAAAGCGGTGAAACTCACAGAGATTCCAGCCTTTCTGGGGGATGCCATCTGGTTTTCATCGTTTCGCATTCTGATGTGACCTTTTGTAGATGCCGTTGTAGATCGACCCAGTCCTCTTTGACCCTTTTGTTTTCGTCCTGAAGATCCCTCACCTCTCCCTCTAAATGAAGAAATCTCTGACTCTTTTTGTGATTAACATTTATTTAATGTCTAAAAGATACTCACTTGTTCCTGCATGATTTGGGCTTCAAGCTCTCTCTGTACACGTGAAATTGACCTCTGATATTTCTCGGAAATACTCTCCGCCTCTCCTTCAAGCTTGGGGACCCGGTCCTGTGGTGACGTCATCACTCTTATTGTAGATTATGTACACACCGCCAATTCTGTGACTTGCTGCATTAGTTGTGACATTTGTGAAAGAAATGTCTCTTGTTGTAATTTGTCAGCGTTTGCCCTCTCCTGAGCCGATTAGAGGTTCGATTTATTGTGAGGTGATATCGTACTCTATATTCTTTTATGGTCCTCTTCAAAGAAATATTTTCATCTTCTAATGATTCGAGAGCTCTTCTCAAATCATTAGCATGTGATCTATTTTCTGAAGCATGACTTCGCCACTTGGTCATCTCAATGTTTAACTCCTTGATCTTTCCAACATCAAACTCTACAAAACAGAAGCTACATTACCTCTCTGGAGGCGCTCTCATTCGTGAACTGCAGCTGATCATTCAATGAGGCTAGTTCTTCGATTTGACTCTGATTGGAAGCATTCAACAACGTCAATCTCTCATTTTCGGCCTCGAGACTTCTGATCTGGGAAAATGCTTTAAGAAGATTGAAAGTCATCGGAGAGATTACTTTGATTCTCAAAGAAGTAGCTTCAGCCTCTGGGAGACCCTGCTCATATCGTCGCGTGTCCATCCAATGCCGAAAAGGCGGGAAATTAATTGAGATTTCAACATTCAAATTTTAAAATTAACGTCTTGAAGTTTCTTCCTTTTTGCACGGTGAAGACAGGCTCTTAGAGAACGCTTGTCTAATTGTAATTAACCTTTTGATGACAACATCCAGCAGGTATAACACATAGACCCACGTGCCACCATCTTTGCTGAGAAATTTGTCCTTTCAGGGAAGTATGTGGTAGTGATTGTCGCACCAGGTTCACAGATGATGAGCCCCTGGGGTTTTTAAGATATCTCGTGCTGTCATCACATGTCACATGTCACATTGTCGTTTCGTTGTGCGAAATGTGTGAAATTACGGAGTAGTTTTATAAAACGGATACCGGGAATCCTTGCGTCTGTTACCGTGTATTCTAACCAATTGGTGTCCCCGCGGGACAATCCACTTTTACAGAGATCGATCGTCATCAGCCACGATGAAGCTTCTTCTCCTCTGTGTCCTCTTTTGTCTATCTCAAGCCCTTCCCCGCTCATCATTTGGCATCACCCCAAGTAAAATGATCTCTGCCATGAGAGAGGCAGCACAATTGAGTGCGCAAGGTAGACTTTAAAACGTTCTCAATCGCTTAAAAAGTGCAGATGATGGATCAGACCCTAATGCTTTATGGTTTGAGCAAGAGCTGGATCACTTTGACTTCCAAAACCAGGTACGTGAGTTTCATCGATTCTCATCGGCTCATTATCTAGGGAACATGGAAGCAAAGGTATTACGTCAACTCCTCTTTCTGGAAGAAGGGCGGCCCCATCTTTGGTATTCATCGAATGATAACGAAATTCTAATGTTTTTCAGTCAACATTGGAGGAGAGAGTTCCATTGCTCCAACCGATGTTGCCGGATACTGGATGATCTCCTCTTACGCACAGACCTACGGTGCTCTTGTGGTGTCTGTTGAGCACAGGTTACAATCATGTTCCTTCAAGAGTTGACAAAAATAGATTCTACGGAAAGAGCCAACCTTTGTCCAATCTCTCCACCGAAAATCTGAGATATCTTAACAGCAGACAAGCTCTCGCAGATCTTGCCAATTTCATCGTGTCCCTCAAGGTGAACCTCTTTAACATTACAAACCTCATCAGATTTCTTGGCCCCACAATTCCTTACCGCAAACTCGCGGTAACTGACGTGGAATTAACGTGCGGATTAGTCCTGCTAGTTTGCCTGACTCTATGCAGAAAGATTACGATTCCGAGGAGTCGTCCGTGATCACCTTTGGTGGCAGTTATCCTGGAGCTCTTGCCGCCTGGTTTAGAATGAAATACCCACACATCACTTTAGGTTCTGTGGCCTCTTCTGCTCCTGTCCTCGCAACACTTGATTTCTATGGATATTTGGATGTTGTAGACAAGTAAGTGTTTCTCGATCAGATCACATGAGTATGATCCACCGACATCAGGAAGGTCGCTGGCATCTGTTTCTGGGGAACTCTGCGACCGCAGAATTCAACTTGCAACCAAGGTTATAGACGGTCTTGTGGCAACAGCAAAAGGTCGAGAAACTCTTCGCACTGTCTTCAATCTCTGTTACCCCCTCACCACAGACAAAGACATCACCACCTTCTACGCCAACCTCATGGGAAATTTCCAGGTATGTTTGATGCTATTTATAGCGATTGATGGGGACAGGGTGTGGTCCAATACGACGAAGAGGTATCACCGATTACGATTAACACAGTGTGCAATATTATGGAGGAGGGAGATGATTCCCAAGCATTCAACAATTACATCAAAGTCAACAATCTAATGCTTAAAGGCTACTGTATGGAAAGCAGTTACAGCGCTGTCATTCTTTCCATACAGCAGGTGAAATATTCATTATTCACAAATGTTCATAACTCGTTGTAGACTGATCAAATGGCTGTCGGGGTTGGAATGAGGCAATGGATGTACCAATCATGCACAGAGTTTGGATACTTCCAGACCACCGACTCTGACAATCAGGTGGAATTATACCCTCTATATGATATATTGATGATGGCAGCCTTTTGGTGACAGAGTGCCGTTGAGCTACTACACTGGCATGTGCAAAGATATATTCGGATTCGACTTTTTGCCTAGAGTGAATGAGACCAACATTTACTATGGTGGAAAGAATCCCCGTGGGTCGAGCAACATAGACTTTGTTAATGGATCGTATGATCCCTGGCACGCTCTTTCCATCATCGAAGGTATAAATCCTCCACAATCATCATTGATCTATTTATAGACTTCACCTCTACTGTTGTAGCAACATTTGTCCAAGGAACAGCTCACTGTGACGATATGCTCCCGCCGAGGAACGGAACTACCCGAAGAGGTAGGAGATAAATAATGTGTGTCAGTAGATTTAACTTTACAGACATGATCATCGCTCAGAAGGAGATCAGAAGTCACATTGGCATGTGGTTGAAGAATTCTGTTTGAAGGGATAAAACTCTTTCATTTGTTTGGTTATTTTGAATATTGTGAACAACAACGGATGAATTGTATTTTTGACACCTAAATCTGCCCAGCCTCTTGTTCGTTGATGAAGTTGCTTCAGACAAATTCGCATATTTGGGTGAACATGTCGTTCTACAACAACCTCCCCAATCGAAGCAGTGAAAGAAAGGCGTGACAGCCACCCCTTGCTTGTCCACTTATATATATGAACGCTGAAGGAGATATTTAATTCCCCTGACCTGATTCGCTGGGGCACCGTGGGTTGATCCTAAACACAGCACATGCCCGAAATTGGGAAAGTAATCAATGACAAATGAGACAACGGCAAATATCAATATATATTGATTAAATTTCCACCAAAAATGGAGTTGTATGATATCTCGCTCCATGGTTAGTCCCGCTCTGGATTCATCTCGGTAACAACCGCAGACCCATCCGTATTAAGATTAAAAAGGATGACGTCGCTAGTGGGGTCAAGCTGACACGATTTCTCAAACTCATTCATAATTCAACAACACCCCAGGATGAGCCGCTTGCTTGCCCTCTTTGCCCTCTTTGCGTCTGTCTCGGCCCTCAATGTGGGCTACTTCGCAGCCACTGGGCTGATGGCTGTCTCCACACGAGAAAACTTCTATCAAGCTGCAGGCGTAGACGTTAACTTTGTGGTGAGTTGGACAAAGAGAGATGAGCTGTGTTGTGATTCGCACAGCTCGTTCCTGGATCGATCGCCGCATTCAATTGGTTGGCTGATGGAACCATAGACGGACTCCTGACGGCTGTCGATAACACTGCAAACAGATACTACAACAGAATCCTCAACACTACATTGCTGGTACATCTACATTTTGTTTGCGTACATACTGATTGATCTTAGTCTGGTGGAGATCTTGCGCCTGACTACGTGCTTGTCGGTACAAACGGAGTGAAGACAGTTGCTGACCTAAGAGGCAAATCCATCATTGTGGATTCCACTACTTCTGGTTTCTCTGCTCTCATCCAGCGCGTACTTCTAAACAATGGACTCGTCCTCGATCAGGTTCGTCAAACCGACTTGTCGATCCATCGCTAATATCACGAAGGATTACACTTTTGTTGGTTATGGAGGTACTCCTCTTCGTTATGAGGCTATCGTGAACGGAAAGACAAACACCAACCAAACTGCTTACGCAGCATTGATGACCTTTCCCTACACCGCCATTATCAATTCCCTCAACCGCAGCGATATCTATTCATTATTGAGAACCAGCGACTATGTAGCTCCTTACCAATCCATTGGATATGCAGTTCTCACTTCCAACCTGAAGAACAACACAGCTGTATGTCTTTCATACGATTAAATAATCTGAAGAGATGACAGATGGAACTCAACACGAGATTCTTACAAGGATACTACCTCGCTTACCTCTTTGCTAATAACACAAGCAATAAGGCCAAGGTCGTCCAAGACTTGTCTTCTTATCTCAATATCTCCACTGCCGTGGTATGTATTTAGACATCGATTCTCGATCTGATTTTTCAGGCAACTGCTTCATATGATGCGATCAGAAATCCCATCTCTGGAGAAGTAGTGAACAACTTGTTTCTCAGCCCTCTCGGTGTCCTTAATGTCGTCGCCATCAGACAGCAGGTGCTAATGATTCTTTCAAGTCGAAATCCGCATCTACAACTCAATTCAAAATTTAAATTTTCCAGTTTGGAGGGTTCACTTTCAACGGTAACTTTTCTGCCGCGCAATTCCCCGTACAACAGGGAGGTGCTTTCATCAACTACACCGCGCTCATAGAGGCGCAACGCCGTGCCCTCCTCATGGCGAACCCCACCCTGAACTGCCAAGCTACCCTGACACAGACATCCGTACAGAAGCTCTTCTATAGCACCTACACCGTCACTGTTAAGAACGTCGGCACCTCGTCTGCCTCCCCCATCATCGTCTCGTCATTGATCGATGGTTCTCTCTATCTAGATAACAAAAACGCACTGCAGAGGACAGGGTTCACCATCAACAAGGCGTATTACACTCTTAAGGCTGCCCCTCTTGCTTCCGGGTCCTCCATCAGTTTCACTTATGATGCGATCCAGATGGTCGACTTGTCCATCAGCCAGAGCCAAGCATGCTGAGATTAATACAATAGTTATCTTTAACTTGCTGTGATCACAGTTCCTTACCGAGATTTACACGTTCACTACCGCACTTGATTATTCTGAATAATTGAATGAAAATAACAATTATTCATTTTATTTCGATTTTGTTTCAAAATTTGTTTTTGAATGTGAAGAAAGTGTTTATAAAAATACATCTGCGACATGTTGCAAGGACCCCTCTTGCACAACGAATCCACGATCCTCTCAAAACATTCCACGATCCATGTGCCCAGTCTTCGACGAAGTCTCCATGCAGGGCAGCCAAATGTTCGAGCGTCTCATGAAATCCAAAACCAAGTTATTATTTATTCTGGAGCCAACTGAACGTCATCACCTCATAAAGACGTCCGCGCCAAAATTTTGTTTCTGAATGTCGAAAAACGTGTTTATAAATACATCTATGATATGTTGCAAGGAGCCCCTTTTGTCTTCTTCTTTGTTGGCTCTATCGTGGGCACGACCCCCTCTTGCACAACAAGTTTCGCGATCCTCTCAAAACATTCCACAATCATGTGCCCAGTCTTCGCTGAAGTCTCCATGTAGGGGCAGCCAAATGTTAGGGCGAGCTTTGAAGCTTCCTCTACTGTCACACGCCTTTCGTCTTCTCTTCTATCACATTGATTTCCCACAAGGATCATAGTCACTGCTTCTTGATCTTTTGCCCGGCACATTTGTGTGTGAAAGATCTTGACCTCCTCTAAAGATGAACGATCAGTGATAGAGAAGACAACAAGGAAAGCTCTGGCAGTCCGATAGGACTGATCTCTGATGGCTTTGTATTCTTCCTGCCCGGGTGTGTCCAAGATGTCCAAGATATAACCACAACCTTCAACTTCCACTGGTTTTCGGAAGTTATCCTCATTGGCTGCAGGAGGTCATTTTAAAGCAGAATGGTGTCCTCACTCACGCCATTCATATTCTTCAGAGTATGTATCATTGATGTAGCGTGCGATGATCACTGATTTCCCTCCGGCACCTGGACCAGCAACAACTAATCGGATGTTCTGCATTTTGAATGCCATAAGAGATCATTTTTGCCATTCGCCGAATCAGTGACAGCTCTACAACTTTCTGCTTTAACGTGTCGTGGCACGGTAAGTTACCGCAATTTCTCGTTGATAAAGAAAGAAATAATATGATTTATGTTTTGTGTACAGATCCGTCCCATGCTAATTTGACGTCCTCATCATTCTCATACGCCTGTGCATTTCAGAAAAACTTGACATATTTCATCGAACTTTCACCTGTTGTAGATTGTTCAGAGTGGTCATAATCTCTGCGCAGGGGGGTCTTGCATCAGGAGATCCCGCCCACATCGCGTTTCTATAAATAGATATTAAAATTCACAATTTCAGCCAGATCACAGAAAAACATTGCCGACATTTTCGAATACTCTCCTGTCGACACATCGTCGACATTTCCGTACCATGTCGACATAAAACACACCATGTCGACATAAAACAATGTCGACATTACACTTACAATAATTTCTTGATGTCTTCGGGGCACGCCGCCGGCACGGTCGGCCTCTTATCGTTTTTAACTTGCATCAGGATTTGAAATTCTTGCTTGATCTCGGGGAATTCAGAGAAAGGTCGTTCGTATTTTCCCATAATACATCGGTGTACACACTCCCATAGTATCTGGAAATTTCAGTGAAATTGGAAGTGGGGTCTTGAGACTGCAAGATATGACGTCGTAATGACATGCGAGGCAATGTGGATTGGGGTGAAGTGTGTTTTAAATAGTATTGAAGATTACCATGCCAATGGCGTAGACATCCGATTTCGTGGAGTACTCCACTTCATCCATCAGTTCCTGGAGAAGTCAGAATTTTCCAATAAATTTCTGAGAAAATTTCCTTGAAAAAGTACCGGTGCGGACCACGCCGGAGTTGTTCGGAGTTTCCTCAAAGTCACTTGTGACGCCGTCGACTTCAACCTCGAGAGTCCGAAATCGCAGATCTGCGAACGTCATCTACGACCCCATCTACAACTCAGATTCTCACCTTGATTTCCCAGGCATCTGTCACGAGGATATTCAGTGATTTCAAATCCCTGTGTAAAATGCACCCGGGCATATTGTGTAAATACTCGATTCCCTTGACCTAAAAATAGATCAGAAAATCTCGATTTTACAGATACAATAAAACATCTTGATTTTTTGTATATTTCAAGCTGATTTTATTTGATATATATATATTTTAAAAATAAATACGTACGATGTCGATCGAGATGTTTAGTATACGGTCCCATCCAATGTCGTACAGTTCACTGTTTAATACGTGGAAAAGTGATCCTGTCAGATTTTATTCGATTTTATTCTGATGATTTTATACAATCGACCGTCCCATTCGTCTTTGTACATATGACTCGAAAATTTCGTGGAAATTTCGAAAAAATCTCGTAGGAATTCCGTGGAAAATTCACCTCTTGACGCGAATTCTAGGACGATTGCGAGCCGTGGTGCTTCTGCTGCTAAATATAACTTGACGATATACGGACAGTCTGCCTTCTTCAAAATCTCGATCTCTTGCTGGAATTCTTCCATTGACTTGGCGTCCGGTTGTTCTTTGAGCATCTAAAAATAGATTAGAAATGCTTTGTAGATGCACAAATTCCGAGAAACTTCGGAGAAAATCCACTGGAATGTGTACCTTCACGGCACATTCTTTTCCTTCGTAGATTCCTGAACATGTCAACCAGATGTCAGAAAAATTATCGTAAGTGTAGAGCTATTTTTAGACTCACCCTTGTACACTTTGGCAAAAGCGCCCTGTCCGATTTTTCCGGTAACCTTCACCTGGCCATCACAAATCACTTTTCCTTTGTTGACCTGTGTTTAGGTCATCTACAACTCCTTCTATGAACAGTTTCATTTGAATATTATTCTTCAAAACTGAAAAAAATGCACAAAATATATTTGCAAATTTTTGTACCAAAAATAACAATTTAATGTTGTCAAAATTATTGAGAAAAACATACAAAAATGTTTAAAAATAAATAAAAATCTTGAAAAAATAAATAACAAATTAAATATCTTTAAAAATAAAATACCTTTGATATATTTCCGGCGTTTTGTTGCTTCAGCCACGGGTTCTTGACAGTTCCCGCAATCTTATTCCTCCTTCCTATCGTGGTCTCACCGTCCGTGATGACGTCATCATCTATCCTCTTACGTAAAACGATTGTGTCCTGACATCATAAGCGAAAAATATGACATCATAACGACACGGCGAGGCAGATGAAATCTTTTACGTGATGTTTTGACGAGAAATTTCCCGGAAATTTCGCATAAAAGTGAGAGATTTTTCATGGAAAATTCGACTTACGTGATTTTTTATTCCTAGTTCAGAGAGTGTTTTTTTCGGCTCAAGACGTTGATTTGACACTGCCAACTCGAATCTTTTCTGGGAAATTTCAGTAAAATTTCGGTGAAATTCTCGAGGAGAAGAGCGTGATCTTACCGAGACGTCTCCTGTTATGTTGACGTTTCCTTTCTTTGCGATTTTTTCAAGGACCTACAAACATAAATTTTGTATTTTAGAAATATTTTTTTCAAATGAAATTTTATTTATCTCAAATAAAATATAAAATAATAATTGTAGACAGACCTCCTCCATCGATGACGTCATCAGAAATAACGATGACGTCTTCTTGGGGCAGTGTAGTTCCTCAAAGTCTTCGATTTCGATTTGCAAAGAGATACTTCCCTCATCCATCTGTTGCTCTACAAGTGGCTTTTTACACAAGAAAATGTAATCCTGTCTCGTTGTAGACAGATAAAGTGGGTCGAAATTTCGTCGAAAATTGGATGAAAAGATCTAAAAATAGACGTGGACCGAAATCGACCTTTTCAAAAAGATAAAACTCACTCTTGGTTTGGCGCCATAAGATCCTAGCGTTCTACTCTGGAATATTTCAGGAATTTTACTCGAAATTTCGTCGAAATTTCCCACCTTGTCCATGACAGTTGTCGTTCCGCCCAACTCTCTTATCGCTTTGAGAGATTGTGGACCAGTGGGGTGTACAGATGATCCTCTGATGACGTCATCAATCTATAAATACCACAAGAAGAAGACATAACACATTACAAACCGTTGTAGATGTCGCCCCAAAACAAATTTCGATTTTTTTAATTTAATATTTTAATATTTTCAAATCTATTACATCCTGCTGCGCGAATCTCTGCTGGGTGAATCTACACCGGTGTTTGATGACGTCATCTTCCCATTGTAATGAATCTCATTGTACCAGTGTAAAACGTACTTGGACTCTTCCCTGAAATTTCTCAGAAAATTCGACCGTCTACAACGAGGAACAGACCTGAGGGGGATTGATACGGAGGCTTTTCTGGCAACTTTATGCAGAACTTCGATTATGGGTTCGTCAGGGTAAAAATTTGCCACAACCTGAATTTTTTTTATAAATTTCAATTTGGAAAAAAATTCAATTTAGAAAAAAATTTAATTTGGAAAAATTTCAATTTGGAAAAAAAATTAAAATTTGGAATTAGGACAGAAAAATCCGGGAAATTTCACCTGTTTTGCGCTCTGTAGAAGCTCGTAACAATCGATGTGGATGACTATTGGTATCTGGACTCTAACCTTTTTTCTTAACGTGATATTGCTCTACAACGAGTCAAATCACTTTCAAATTTCACTGAAATTTCTTTACAATTTTCTTGATCAAATTTTCCGAAAAAATTCATTAAATTTTTTTGGAAAATAATTAATAAATAAAATAAAAATTACTCGGTCTCGGATTTGTAGATCAAAGAGGGTCTCATCCTTCGGTAGAATTTTTTCTTCGAAATCGTCGACAAGTACGAGGTCAAAATTAGACTCTCCGTATTGGTAATTTGATGCGATAATGTACACATTTCCCTGCGCATGTCATGTCATGTCATGTCACTCATCATTGTGAATGCATCATGCCACATCCCATGGGTCATCAAGCCACCCATTTTGGAGAAACTTTCTTGAAAATTCGCGGAAATTTCACCTTCAGAGCGACCTTATGCAGCATGTCCGACACGGTTACATACGTGTTCAGCCTTAACGTGACCGTCCTCGCAGATTTTAGTTCCTCATAATCGTCGATGGTGATCACGACCCGGATCAGTCCGGGGGTGGGGTCCTCAGCAGGGGGTGTGTCCGTCTACAACGCCTACATCAGCACAGATTCAAGCTTATTTTTTCACACATCTCTCATCACAATTAAAAAATTTTAGATGAAGATATATCATTTTTTTAATGCATTTTTTATTTTTGAAATTTTTTGAAGAATTTTGAAAGTCTTACCCTTGTAAAAAAATTTCCAGAACGTGTCAGGGCAATTTTGGTCTTTCCGATCTTCTACAACGAGTCATTATGATATCATCATGACGTATTGTCGCATGTGACATACCATGTCATCACTCGATGTCAATGCGGCTCTCCCCTCTGCATCACTCTTCCTGAAGATATTAATTTCAATTTTAATTTTAAAAAACCAGAGCTTTCCGCTTACGTGAAATCACCAAAGTATCACGGTAATAACCGAGCTCACCAAAATATATATTTTATTTTAAATTTCAAATTCAAAAAAATACTAGTGTTTATTAAACTTCAAATTTCAAATTCAAAAAAATACTAGTGTTTATTGAATTTTAAATACATAATTTCAAAAATAAAAAGTCTAAAGAATCGGACCTGATGTTGTCGACGATGTCAGCTGTCGAGGAGAACTTCATCACGTGAGGTCTTGGAAATGCTTTTATGGCGGGTGATTTGTGTCTTCCCAACTCTGGTGATGTGCTGGAGACTTTCTCTGAGGACGATCTTGGCTGATGATGTTTAGAGGATATATGATCGATCATTTGAAAATGAGAGTCGATTTGACTTGCAGAAGTGAAATAATGTGTTACTCTTCTTTCTGGCTCTGGGGTCAATAGAGCTGCAGGAGAGGAAGGCGGCCCGCCCATCTGTGTCCAATTAATGGAAGACCAATTCTAGGGCAAAAAGTGGAAAGTACTGCATCGTTCCACAGGAGAAAAAGTAACATTTATGCTGCTCAAAATACAAGAAATCATTAAACTCAAAAGATAGACATACCAAAGGGGAAAACATGAGATGTGGATTCATGATGGAGTCCTCCTCATCACCAACTAAGGTCGGATTCCGCAATCGTCCCGGTGAGGCACTTACATTTGCCTCTAAAAACTGCTTGATGAGGGCCTGTGGCACTGTCAGCTCGACAGTTTGAACATTTCATGCCATATCAGGTGTCAACATGACATCATATGTTTCAGATGTCTGAGGGACTGACAGAAAACATACTTCTTCGTCAAGCGTAGATTCGCTCATGACCTCTTTAAAGTCAATCAGCCAGGTGGTGGGGACGTTGTGCTCGGAAATATGCAAAGCCTGTCAAAAGAATTATTTTGAAATATGGATCTCTTGTTTCTTGAATTCAAAGACCAGCATCTTTACCGTTGATTGAACGTGGGGTTTCTGTTAACGTTTGACGTTTCCAATGTGCATCACATAATAGAGAAATGAATAGTGGCAATCAAAATTTCCAAGTGCTTGGACAACAATCATCTCACCGAATTGATTCTTTTCGCAGAAAACTATTCCAGACGAAAATCCACTGAATTTTTACGAATGTACACCGAGTTTTCCAGGAAATTCCTTGAGATATCTATTTTTAGAACTGGGTTGCCCATCCTGTCTCTTCTACAACGTGTTCTCGACCTCTTTGTCGTGAGTCTTGGCTTGTCCTCATGTGTAGACCCCCAAAGACATAAGGGCATGCGTTTGATAACTGCTCCAACTTTTCCTTGATGTTTTTTTCCATCTAAATAAGTTTCAATTTTTTTCCATTTTTTTCCAACTTTCTTCCATTTTTTTTTCAAATTAAATAAAATCTTTATGGGTATAAATCTTTATACTTGATTATAGGTGCTGTAAAATTTATGAAAGACAGAAATTACACTTGCAACAGAGAGACACGACCCCTGCCGTGTATAACAGTGAAATTTCGTCGAGATTTCATCTCGCTGGCCCAATGTGAAATTTCGATGAAATCTCATCACCTCTCGGTGCTGTTCCGGAGTTTGTGAAGTTCCTTGTGGACCTTGCATGTCCTCAGCATCCGCCAGAAACTCCGTCATCATCGTGTTTATTTCCATCAATGATGTCTGAAACGCTGTGAAGGTAGCATGCTGAGATATCTCAGTGAAAACTCGAGGAAATTTCCGGTAAACTTACTGCGTCATCACGAGCTGAGCTATTTTTAGCTAATTGTACAATGTTTAATAAATACCACAGCTCTCTCTTGGTGGGCTGCAGGTCAGTTAGCACAAAAATATATTCATCATAAAATCACACTTTCGGCCATCTATAACGATAAAAATAGTTCACCTGGAGGTCGACATTTTCAACTGTAATAGAACGTAAAGACTTGGAGACTTCAGAAACATGTGACGAGATCAGACGCATCGATGAGCCGATTTCTTCACTGATGGAGGGGGGTGGTGGTCTTTTTAAGAATTGGTTCAGGGTGTCCGTGAAATGAACATAAAAATGGTGGAACTCCATCCCTAGGATGTGTCGGTTGGCAGTACGCAACCGCGATTTTTACGGTATTTACCGTGACTTGATTTGTTTTTTCGAGATTTCTCATAGATAATTTGATTTTTGAAGGAAAATTTGTGGATGCCTATATCGTTGTAGATAGACCACACTTACGTGATGACATCTGCTTGGGTCCTGTCCGCGGGGAGTCCAGCATGATCTGTCCTGTACTCTCTATCTACAAACGTCATCACATGTCATGATATGTCATTGCGATATCTTACCATCCCTAAAATCTGCGCGACTTGCTCGCGAACATCTGCGTGGGCAGAGGGTTCGAGCATGTCTTTTGTCACGTCTACAACGAGCTTAAATAATTTCATGATTTCTATGCCAATTGTACAGTGTATTATCAGTGTACAATTCGTTCTGAGAACGATCAGTGAGATCTCGTCGAAAACTCCGTGATATTTCACAAAGAATTGAAAAATATTATCTCGGTAAGATGACGCGAACTTTACGGTTCGCTACCGTCAATAAAATCTTACCTGGTATTCTGGTCCTTTATAATTTCCAAGAGTCTCCTCGACCCAGCAACAAGCCTGAAAAGTCAAAGAAAATTCAAATGTGAATAAAAATACAATAAAAGAATAAATTATTATTGTTGAAAGTAAATCTCTAGACAAATCTGTAATTATCATGAAATAATAAACCGAGTACCTGCCGGCTGTTCTGCCGATCTCCAAGGACAAATTCATGGCTTGAATCGTGTAGGGCGTGATGGCTATCTTAAAAGGCCTCTGTACATCTCTGATGGCACGTTGTAGTCCGCCGATGCAATTGATCGCCCAGATCCACTCTTCCATCTACAACTCGTCATTCGCGGTTCGCGGATTCGCAGATGCGAATTACTTCTCTTTGGGAATCTGCTCGCATGCTGAGGGCGCGGTTTGTTGTCTGAAAAATAAACAGAAAAACGTTCTCTTTGCCTTGTTCTGCTGAACAGTCGATCCACTCTGAAATTTCCAAGACTCCTCTTGGAATTGCCTGGGAGATTTCAGTGAAATTTCGGAGAAATGAGAATGAAAATTCTGTCGCGTCATGCTGAGCCACTCTTTTTAGATTGAAATTGGTGATTCGAGGTTGAGAGATAGTTGGATTTGTTTGCATATTTTTGGTGATCTGTGGCAAAGCCACAAACTCTAAATAGACTTCAACACATGTCTAAAATACAAATGTGAAAACCAGAGGGTATCACACATCAAAGTTGTCCTGGTACGCTGTCAAGTTTCAGAATTCAAATAATTCGAGTGTGCATTTTGCAAACATTATCAAAGTTTAGAGGGTATTTTGATGGGACGAAGATCATATTTGTAACAACTCACATAATAGGTCGACACTCATGGTGAAGAACCTCCTTTTCCTTCACTCATCAGCACATGTTCGTGACATCTCATGTCAGCG
Source organism: Protostelium mycophagum (assembly GCA_002081555.1). NCBI lineage: Eukaryota > Evosea > Variosea > Protosteliida > Protosteliaceae > Protostelium > Protostelium mycophagum. Next base: position 51,886 of record KV921238.1, on the reverse strand, counting down.
TGATAATCGGATGATTTAAGACCGAAGTCGCTGGGAAGTCGTGTTGTCCAACATCCGTTGTCTTTGATGACCACCACAGACTGATGCTTACGCTACTGATACGACACAACACGACACATTTTCACTCACCATGTCTTCAGACCACCTCTATGTCCACCTTGCTTCGTGAGATATCCGGTCTTAATGTATTGTTCTGTCTTCTTGTGTGCGACCTCTGGAGAGTTCATGCTCGTGAATAAAAAAATAAAATATAAAATGGAAATTTTCTCATATCATCAGATATCACAATACAATGGGAGGTGGAGGAGGAGTTCACAGATACCCAGTTCACCCTTTCCTAAGATGGGGAATCAAGCCAGCTAACCAACCTCTCAGAAATCGTTATGCCACAATTGCATACTTGTCTGTCGCTGCTCTTGGCTTTTGGTACAACTGCCAACACGAGGTACCATCAAGGCGTCCATATATGATACTATCGTGCTGAAGTGTGTTTAGAGACTGGTGAAGACTCCCGACAGACCATACTGGTCACAGAGATTCAACAAGCACAATGGTGAAGACGATCCTCACTATGAGGAGAGGGTGCGTGCTGCATGAAAAGAAAATCGGTCTAAAGATTTTAGTATGCCAAGGCAAAGCAGGACGGAGGTTTGTTCTCACGCCTTAAACCTGATGAGGGACATCATTAGGTAGCTACGAAGTTATATATACAAGGCAATTAAACATCGTCTTCTATTCGATTTCAAATATGTCCAATTGGAATCCATGAATGATTCCCGTAGATTGAGAGGAAATTGTCTTTTCGATCATTTGTTCACTCTAAAATTCATATTATCTTCCAATTAAAGCACAAAGCCATCTTTTATTGTTGCTGCTGTTCCTTTCGTGCTCTCGATTTGATATCACTGAGGAGATCTCCAGTACTGAGGATGTTTAATTCTGGTAGAGGTGCGGGAGGTGCAGCTTGTGCCGTATTCTCTACACTTTGTTGCCTCTTCTACATGTCTTTAGTGTCCATCTCAGGATTCCTTGATAATGTCCAAAATGATGTCACGATGACTCATTCAATTCATTTGAATTTGATGTAGTGGTTTTATGTGCGCAGCACAATACCTTGTCTTTGTGGCTGCTATTGCACATCACAACCTCTACGTCAAGCCCTCATACTTGTACAAAATCCAACAAAATTCTCGAATAACATTCGACGAAAATTCCTCGAAAATCTTGTCGAAGACTCACCAGGCCGAAACTGCTGAAAAAGCTCTTCGTGACCTCAGCAATATTGATGGAATATTGTTGCTCTACAGCACTTGTCCTCTCTTCTGCTCTCGTTACCATGGCATCCATATTAGACATAAACTCCTGAAATTTCGGTGAGTTTTCATGAAGTCATTGTAGATGGTTTTCGAATTTTGTCTTGAATTTTTTATTTATTTATTTTGAATTGTGAAAATGGAGATGGCAACAAAGGTGATGTCTGAAGGACTCACTTGGAGAGCATCTATGAAGGCATATGTGTGTTCTAATTTTGCTGTTTGTGTCAAAATGGTGGCGATTGAATCTTTGGTCGAGTCAGTGCTCGCTTGTGCCTTCTCACATCAGTATGGAAAAATGAAGAAGAGGATGAACTCACAATACCAACTAAAGAATTCAGTTCGTCTAATTGTGTCAACATTTGTTCGACAGTTTCTTTAATATTAGCGCCCTAAATGAATTAATTGAAGCAATCATCTCAGAGAATGGGAATTAATCCCTTCGAATCAACTCACGAGTGTCTCATGGATGTCATTTAGATTGAAATATTGTGCATAATCTTCGCCCAAGTTCTTCAAAGCCTGCGACTTATCCGTGACCTGATCGTCGATCTTCTCTTTTTGAATCTGTTCAGAATCGGAAGGAGTAGAGGTGGTTGTCTCTTCTGCGCTCATCTTGTTTTGTGTGTATTTTTTTCCCAAAAAACAGAAAAAATTCAATTCAACATTCAAGCCAAAAGTATCTACATTGAACATCCTCCAACGAAAAGTGACCATCTGGCGTCTTTGCTTTGACTAAAAACGCCATAGAGAACATGAGTGACTCTAAAGACGTTGCAACGAGATGTGCATCATACAGGTAGAAAATCTTGTCCTTGAAAACTGACGCACCAGCTCTAATGTACAAGCAATTCGACATTCTGCTCTCCAAACATTATTTACTCAAGGAGATTGCCACCCAGGGTGAATTTTTCACCCTTCTCCATATGGTGATCAACTACGGTTACTTACCGTAACCATCACGTTTTGATTTTAGACTAAATTCTGCACCACCACGTCTCAAAATCACACTTGGGAAGCTCTTCACGGATTTAGCTGTCATATAACGGTTACTACCGTGCATACAAATTGCATACACGTTAGGGGATATAACTGGCTTTGGAATCCACACGAATTTTCCGGTTTTTTCAGAACCTCAACAAGGGGGCAGGACGAATCATTCGATCTTGAGCAATACACCAACCACTACTTCACGAACACTCTACACGCTTAAAATCTCACAAATGAAACTCATCCACGTCGCCTTCCTCTTAGGTGTCACTCTCTTTGCCGTCCAAGGCCAATACGCAGTTCCTTCCCTCCACAACGAGTGTGAAGACAGCTGCAACCCCTCCTCTGATTCGAACTGCTGCGGCTGCTGTGGCACCGATTCTACTTGCAGCGGTAATATTTTCACCTCTTTATTCTTGTCTTTCTGATCATCTCAGGAAATGCCATCTCCAAGAGATGTTGCCCCACCAACTCTGGATTCTGCGGTTGTATCTCCAACAGAGGGTTTTGCTCCGGTAGTGTCTTTAACAACACCGCCATGGTGAACGGAACCGACTCCTTCGGTAGCTGTTTCGATACATCTGCAGCCACTTGCACTTATGACCCCAACCCAAACCTTTGGATCGTCTGTCCCATCACCCACTCCCCCTGTAAATCTGCCAGCTTTTTCTCATGCTGCGCACCAGACACCGAATGTACCAGCACCATGGCAAGCTCTTACCCCGTCTGCACACCCAAGGCAGTGGATGTTCCTGCTACCTCAGAATCTGAGACCGACTCTGGTATCGCCGTCCCCTCTGAAAACCCATCATGCCAGGCAGAATGTTCACCTTCCAACAGCACTTGCTGCGGATGCTGCTCTGAAGAGGGCACTTGTGCAGGTACTTGTTTACAAAAAACCGATTCACTGATTCTCAAAGGAAATGCCATCTCTAAGAGGTGTTGCCCCGCCAAATCCGGATTCTGTGGTTGTATTTCCAACAGAGGATTTTGCTCTGGCTCAGTGTGGAACTCTTCTCGTGTTGATGGTTATGACACTTTTGGTGCCTGCTTTGACTCTGCTTCCGGTAATGATGATCTGACACGTCAACTTGACACGTCTGACATTTTGACAGGTGCCACTTGCTCCTACAACCCCAACTCTAACTTGTGGATTGTCTGTCCCAACCAGTACACCGCTTGCGAGTCCCGCAGCTTCTTCTCTTGCTGTGCACCTGACACTGTCTGCACCACAACTTCCTTCGACTCATACCCCATCTGTGCTCCCAGAGTGAGCCAGTCAATGCCTCCTGCCACTCCCTCCACATCATCTGACAGCGAGTCCACTTGCGCCAAGTCCGACTACTGCCCCTCTACACTGTGCTCTTGCAACGGAGCTTGTTACAGCGAGGACCAATACTGCTGCTCCAACGGACAACTGACACAGAAGGCCTTTTGCCCCAGCTCCACACCTGCCCCTTCCACATCCTCTCCTGCATCCAGTGCTACACCCACCACTTCATCTAGCACCTGTACCAAGTCTGACTACTGCCCCTCTACATTGTGTGCGTGCAATGGAGCTTGTTACAGTGAGGATCAATACTGCTGCCCCAACGGACAGCTGACACAGAAATCTTTCTGTTGAAGTTGAATAAATGAGATTATAACAATGCTATTATCCGACGGACACGAATTGGTGCACATTTGAAAGTTATAGATAATCGACCGATTCTTTTTTCAACAATCCCAGTGATCATTGCGGAAAGAATCTGTTACCCCTGACCGGTTTGTTGGTATCATGTAGAAGTCATCTGATTGACAGGATGTCTCTTTTGTATTAATATGTAAATGTGTACAACCATAACTCTCCTTCCAATAATGCATTGCCAAGATGAGGTTCTATTGAGAAGGCTTTTGTGTGTATTGTATGGCAACTGGTGAGATGTCCAAAAATTCAAAAAGTAAAACATCCAAAATTTGATTGAATCTAATTTCTATTATGCGTCATGTTACCGTATCGGAATAAAAATTCTACGGTAACCTTACCGTGTTTTGACTGTTTCTATGAAAAATACCTTGGCTTTTGAAATTTAATTTGCACTCCAAATGCACCATCGACCCTGCCGCGATCCAGAGAAATCTCAATTTCAGAGACAGCTATCTCCGCGGATAAGTGGAAAGTTTCCTTGAAAATCGAAATCGCGAAATTTTGCTAAAAAATGTCAAAATCGCCAAACACCAAATCAACAAAACCAGAAACACGTGCGGCATGGGCTTTTCACCTGAACAACAGACGATTTCAACTCCTTCCACAGTTGCTGCAGCGATCATCGGGTATGCGCTTCCTGCCGATGTAGAAATTTGGGCATTGCAAAGACAACAAGACGAAGTACTGCACGCTTTCATCTTCTCAGCTCCCCCCGTGGTGTCGCGTGACAGGATCATTCAATACCACAGACTGGAACACGGTCAGGTTTCCATGGACGCCCAAAAAGATGGCGGAGAGGACCTTGTCGATGATAACCGCGCATCAGATGCAAGAGGGTGGATCACCTCCCACACTCTGCTATGCATCTTTTCTCTTCTAGCGTGCATACCGACGTTTCTCGGGGAACACCCTCTGAACAAGATCATGCCTGGTATCAGCATTGCCATGCTCTTGGCTGTCGCTTCTACGGGGATAATCGGACATCGAAGGAAAGATTCGCAGTACAGATTGGGCCTTCGTGCCTTTTTCCTCCTCCATGTCTGCATCGGCTCAATTGGTGAGCCATCTGAAATCTCAAAACTTTAAACCACGTCCCTTTTTCGGTTTCTGATACCAAGTAGCGCAGAGATACGTTTTTTTACAACGTGATCTACATCTATCTGGCTTCATTCTCGTTGTGGTCATCGTGAACTTGATCCTTCTGGTTTCTTATGCGGTAAGTGATTTTATTTGTGATTATTTCCATAATCGCTGATTGCAACAGGCAACTGCTAGAAGCAGCCAGAAAGTCGTAAAGCCTTCTGATGATTTGGCCACCATTGAATTAACAGCTTGAAATAAAGGTTCACTCGTGACTTGGAGACAAATGAGAATAAAAAGAGGAATAATTCTGATTTTTATGGAATAATTGCCATTTTTTGGGAATATTCTCAGACTAATTCAGGCTCGGCTGGAATCGAGCAGGCCTGGATCAAATAATTCGTCTAAAGACAGAGAAAGTCAAAGCGGCGCAAATTTGTTCAGATGGGATCACGAATTGGTGATCGGAATAATTCCAAACTGTTATTCCGGTGGTTGAACACGGCCAGCAAAAGCGTCTTCTTTTGAGGCGTATCTGCGCTTCGATTATCATCTCCTGATCAATTTGCAACTCACTGAAGTCTAGGGTTTTGTCGAACTCGAGGAACCGATGCATTGATCAAGCCGGCAGCAATCGTGAGAACATATGATGATTTCCAAGAAGGACATCCCTCCATCACAATCAGAGGGTTTTGTGCTCATGTGCTTGATTTTACTGCACTGTCGAATACCTCAAATGATGAAAGTTTGACAAATTATTCCATTCAATTCGAGGAATTGGTCTTAAGGACGATTTATTCACGTTTATTATCGCCGTTGGAATAATTCCTCGAAGCCGTCATTATTCCTCGA
>KV921238.1:0-45864 GCA_002081555.1 Protostelium mycophagum | reverse complement strand
GATGCAAGAGGGTGGATCACCTCCCACACTCTGCTATGCATCTTTTCTCTTCTAGCGTGCATACCGACGTTTCTCGGGGAACACCCTCTGAACAAGATCATGCCTGGTATCAGCATTGCCATGCTCTTGGCTGTCGCTTCTACGGGGATAATCGGACATCGAAGGAAAGATTCGCAGTACAGATTGGGCCTTCGTGCCTTTTTCCTCCTCCATGTCTGCATCGGCTCAATTGGTGAGCCATCTGAAATCTCAAAACTTTAAACCACGTCCCTTTTTCGGTTTCTGATACCAAGTAGCGCAGAGATACGTTTTTTTACAACGTGATCTACATCTATCTGGCTTCATTCTCGTTGTGGTCATCGTGAACTTGATCCTTCTGGTTTCTTATGCGGTAAGTGATTTTATTTGTGATTATTTCCATAATCGCTGATTGCAACAGGCAACTGCTAGAAGCAGCCAGAAAGTCGTAAAGCCTTCTGATGATTTGGCCACCATTGAATTAACAGCTTGAAATAAAGGTTCACTCGTGACTTGGAGACAAATGAGAATAAAAAGAGGAATAATTCTGATTTTTATGGAATAATTGCCATTTTTTGGGAATATTCTCAGACTAATTCAGGCTTGGCTGGAATCGAGCAGGCCTGGATCAAAATAATTTGTCTAAAGACGGAGAAAGTCAAAGCGGCGCAAATTTGTTCATTGGTGATCGGAATAATTCCAAACTGTTATTCCGGTGGTTGAACACGGCCAGCAAAAGCGTCGGGTAAGTTAATTTTCCAAGGATATACAGATCGAGAGATATTGATCTGGGACAGCACGCAAGGATATTGTGCTTAGGCCATTATATACAAGGCCATTTGAGGATGACTCGGTGTAATTTTTCCTGGAATTTCCTTTGCATTTTTATCGAGTCTTCCTCGAAAATTCATTTTGGCAGCAAAAAAATCGATTGGGCCTTTTACAACCCCGTACAATAGAACCTTCTAAACACACTTCACTCCTCCAGCAGATCGTGATAAGTCTTCTATACAGTTTTCTATTGATGACGTCATCATTGTACAGATCACGTGTCCGGATTCTCATCTGTCGCTTGATCACGTATGGCAAAGTGTAGATTGTCAAACACGTATTCACGCCATCCTTTGGGGCAGAATGAATTTTTCCGTACAGGTCAGTTTGGTAAGTTTTCTTACCAACGCATTAAAACGATTTAGCGTATATCACGGTAATTAGCGCAAATTCACGGTAATTCCTGCAATCTTTTGAGGTAAAACTTTTGGAATACAAATTCAACACCGAAATTCAATAACTTGAGATGTTGATATATAAATGGTTCAAAATGATCTCACAGTCCCGGACAAGCGTGCTCAGCTTGCACGCCGTTCGACCACCAACACAAGTGTTCCATTAGAAGAATGTGAACACCTTCACAAAATTCTCGCAACAATTAAGACGTTAAAGTTTAAGCTGGTTCACAACTATTTCGAGGATCGATGGCTCGAAAGACAAAAAATATTGGGAAATTAAATAATCTAATTAGATCCCAGTATACAACTAGCCCAAAATTTGTAAGATTCTTCTTTTTGGCATCAGGTGGGTGGGCATCATCAACAATTTATCTTTTATTTCTAATAGATGAACAAGAGACACATGAGCTGAGCTGCATCATTATCATTGATAGTCTTTTAGTGATTTTGTACCGAGATGGACTTTGAAAAAACAAAAGCTGGAGTCTTAGAGCTTTTGACTCCCCTTGGTTTCACTCCTGAGGACAATGATGCATATTCCTCCGCCCTCGCCACACACGAGATTGATGCCTCTATGGTTGCCAGCAAGTGAGTCTCATTTTTCAAACCCACTAGTCATGCCTCGGTGAAGAAAATACACTCATCAATCTTCAGACTTTTGAATCATGATTTACTAAGAGAAGTCGGCATAAAGAAGGCCGGTCACCGTATCAAGTGAGTGATCTGTGGTCACTTCGTGACACTCATCATTTTTTCAGGATTTTGTCTTTAGGCAAACAAGTGGTCAGAGGACCGGAAGAAGACTTTAACGTCGCCCCGACAGGTATGATCCACAATATTTCATTCTTTTGTTTTTTGGGTATCATATCATCATGACGATGTTTGAGGATATGGTGTCGTCTGAGCCGTATATACGCAGTCTAAATACCTCTGCAGCTCTGCTGCATCGTCAAATGACATTTTTGATGCCCTGGCTGACCGAGACAGCGTGGCCACAAAAAACCTTTGTATATTCATTCTACAACTCGCCATAATAATTTCTAAGAAATATCAGAGCCGTTATCTTTGGAGGACGCTTTGAGACCTACCGAGCCGACACCAGGTACGCGCCAAATTTCAGATTTAAATTTCAAATTTCAGACCGCGGGTGGTCACGTGACCTCTCTTAGGGTACCCGCCCGCGGTACCTTTCCGTACTTCTCTCGTTCATTACCGCGACAAATCCTATCTACTGGCGAAAATGCTTGAATGGGCCGTACGAAGTTTCAATTTTCCGCTGATCGTCTGTTCACCAGCTGCCGATGAAGAAAATGAGAACATGGATGTGAAGAATGAGAACATGATCTTGAGCGAGGATGACGATAATGACGATGCCATGATGTCGCCGGCTGTTCCCAGACCTCAGAAGGTAACTTTTATAGACGATGGAGATGTGTCGTGCCGATGGAAAATGTTTTGTTGTGGTTTGGGGGAGATCAAAATGACGGCAGATCCGCAGCACAGATATTCCTGGTTGTAGATAGACTTTGTCACCATTCTACATTGTAGAAATACTATCTCCACGTTTTTATAAAAAAATAAATCCATTTATGAGGATAGTACACCACAATCTTGCGGCGGAGCCGCGACACGTCATCAAGTACCGCGGGCAATCCTAAAGACATCTGTACTCATGATATCTCAGATTGATGTCATAAACGACCTCGCTTCCCGCGCGAAATTCATCCCCGTGAGATTGAGTGACAGGGAGAGGGAGCTTTTAAGACTTGCTGAGGCCTCTCTGAACGTGTCAGACTACACCGGAAAGGTATGATGACGTCATCATCTGTCAACCTGTCATCTTCCCTCCATCTTCTCGGGTTGACACATGTCAACTGTCATTCAAGTGTCATTTTCAGAGAGGTCTATATTGTACGATGGGCCCTGGGAAGCCTGGGAAATTTCGCGCCAAATTTCATCAATTGATCTATTTTTAGGTTGACATATTGGGTGGTGAAAAGAAGAGGGGACAGAGGTCACATGAACAACTGAAGGAGATATGTGCTATATTGTCAGGACTTCTCGTCGCTTCAGGTCTGTCTATTATTCCAGTAATCTTTTGAATAATCATGCATGACTTTCGCCTTGCATAACTTTCCCGCTCTGCCACAAGATTTGAATTTTAAATTTTCTGAAGCAAAAATAAATTCTTACCAGAGGAAAGACTAGAAAATAAAAAATAATTAAAATGTTAAAGATTATCATGCCGGCCAGAAGTTGATTGTAGATCGAGAATTCAAAGACAACGCCGACTTCTTTCAAACTGTCTTTGAGATCGCCAGAAGGCACAAGATCATGAACCCTGAGAAGATGAGGACAGAGTGAGTCTGGTTGTAGATGGAGTTGTAGATGATGACACCATCGTTGTAGATACGGAAAGTTGGTTTATCTCTTGATGGATTCGGCCATGCCACACATTTTCGAGTGAGTTTGAATTTTTTATAATAATTATAAAAAAACAGAATTTCATATTTAAAAAATTGACTGGTTGTAGATTGATGGGATTTTCGGCGGTAAAACCGGTTATCACGGTGCACAGCTACTTAGAAGAGCGAAAAGGTCTTGCACTTCTCCAAGACCCAAATTTACGTATCGCCACTATGGTAACACTTCTACAACTCCCTATACAACTCTTTTCAACTTGAATATTCGAAAAATAAATAATAATTTTGATAAATTCAGGCCATTGTAGATGACAAAATCAAAAAGCGTTCAGAAATTCAGAGAGAAATCAAAGCGAAGGAAGCCGCTGTGGAATATTTCGCCGATAAATACGCCTCGTCCACCCTCAAATCCTCCGACATCAAGGTATTTCCGCGAAATTTCCGTGAGATATCATGATGACGTCATCAGTTGTGTCTGAGATCTATGGGTGACAATGCGTCATTTTTGATTGGGACAAGAGATCCGATTGACAATATGATTAATCTACTCTCCACTTTCTTCAAGCCAAACGCAATCGAAAAAGGTGAATTTTCCCGCCAAATTCTCCCGCCAAATTTTCTGCTAATTTTCCCGCCCATTTTCATTCCAATGTGACCGAAATTTCGCAGGATTTTCTCTGTCGATTCAGTGTGGAAACAACGGTGCCCGATTGTCTCATGATCACTCTAGACAATACTCATACGCGATGCAGTCCTTGTTGCTATGGAGAGAGATCTCCAATGACATGTTTAGATTGTGGATCTTGGCCGAGACAGATCTATTGAATTCCGACAACAGATACAGACTCTCCAATACCGGCCAGGTGAAATTTCACGGAATTTCTGGTCGGAAATTTCGGGTGAAATTCTGAGAAAATTCAGGGATTGAATCGTGTACAAAATTCTCCTAGCATCGGCCGTGCGATGTCTGAATTGATATCTAGGACAAAGAAGATGACAGACGATTGGGTCGGATCATCTGTCGTCCATCTCGGTGATCACAATGTGCCGAATGCGCTCATGTTCATAGACAAATACACACAAGTACCGAGGTGAGCTTTTCATTTTGATCTTTGTATGATGTGACCCTCCACCATCAAACATCTTACATTTTCCAGAATCATCAACCCAATCCTGATCACAATCGGTCAAATTGATGAGATGGTGAAAGATGAAGGATTAGCTAATTACATTCAATCTACATTTGTCGATAAGGAAAGCTTGAAGAAGATGATCCTCGCCGATTTCTTCCGCCATGCATTCGGTCAGTCTTCATTCTCATTATTCTTTATAAAGACACAAGGACCTCATTTTTGTCTTTCTTTGGACAACATGACCGTTGTAGATGCACAAACTGACCGTTGTAGATGGCAGTGGTGCGGACAACTTTTACGATGCCGGATCCTGCATTGACGGAAGACTTACTTCTGCCTGGAATTGGTGCGAGAAATTGCCCAAGAAAAAATACTATCCGATATTCAAACTCGCCGGGTTCAGCGGATTTGACGGAGACTTTAGATAAATTTTTTCAGTTTTAATTTTATTTCTTTTCTTCCGGAATGCAGAATAAAGTGACATTCATTGAAAAGGTTTGCAATCAACAAGTTCAGAGTTCAAGGGCAGAAAATGTCCGTCTCACACCAAACTGAGCTGTCTTGACTGTTTCAAAGCGGAAGGCTGCGGCAGCTCAGAATATTGTCATCAAAGAGATGAGGTGTCCTTGTCACACTTCAGGCCAGGGAGGATGGAATTTTCAACGAAAATGAACAAAACTTCTCTCCGTTGTAGACAGATAATTCTGGGCAATAGTTCTATTTTCGGCGTTCCAGTTTGACACGAGACGTCCATTAGTCATGAGAGACACCGCGATTAACGATCTTAGAGACCTTCCTTTCGCCAAGTGTGCTTCATTCGTCGCCAATGTCTAATTCTGGTAGATCAAGTGTCCCAAGAAGACAGCAGCCCTCCACAGAACCTCCCCAAGAGAACGTCGCAGCTAAAAAGAAACAGAAAAAGAGAGAGCAGGAGATCGAGGTGATGAATGAATGATCCTTTACCATCCAACCCTCACAGTCCACACTGCGCACCATCGCCAGCGCCCATAAGAAGAGAAAGATGAGCGAGGTGATGAGAAGCCCACTGGATTTGAAAGGTGGCATCAGACCCACGACCTCCAGCTGCGCTCCTTTAAGACACTTCCAAAACTTCTCTTCCACCATTTTGAACTCGAATGAACCTGTCCAAATGACCATTTCTCCCAAACTTCAAGAGGATGCAAACGAGGCCGATCTGATGCAAGATCAACCGTTCCCACACCGACGACTTCCAACAGGAGTGCACACCTTAGAAGAGAACGAGGACCTCTTCATCGACAACCACGACTTCGAAGAGTAAATTCTTCTGTCTTTAATTTTCAAATCATAACAAATGTGCCCCCTTCTGGCATAATTCCACACTTGTAAAGTGCCCAAAAGGAGAGGACACCCACAGAAGAATTTTTCGCCATCCAAAGAAGTTTTTCTGACTCAGCCCGGTGCCTTGATCCCATAGAGAAACCTCGGCAACGCCATGAAGGCATGAGACTCCATTCTTTTAGTTGGTCCTAAAGAAAGGGAGATTCGTGGTCATTCAGTCTATTGGCTCAATACAATTATGGTTTGAGTGTCAAAGTGAGCACAGAGGGGTTTGAAATGTTGAGGGGTTCACACGATCTTCACTTCTTTTGTTCTTGCGAAATGGTGTGCCTCTATATCCTCAAATTTCGGGATGATCCGCCTCCATCTGATCACGTAGAAGATGGAGGATGTCCAGATGAAAATGACCATCATCGTCGATAGGATGGGATGATTAAAGAACCACAGGAAGTACTTCGCGTCACCAGAATGCCACCTTGATTTTTCAGTGAAATTTCCTCGAATTTTCCACGATAATTGTGAAAATCTTCATCGATTTTCCCTTGAAATTTCGACTTACGTGTTCCCTTCCACGTGGTTAAAAAAACTTTCTGGTTCGTTCGCGTAATGTTCAAACTTTAAAATTCTGATGCCCGATTTTTCCTTGAAAGTTCTGTACAAAAGGGAGAGGAACACCGGGCCTGAGATATCTCAGCGACATGATGACGTCATTGGGTCACCTGTGCTGAGCATGATGGTGAGAAAGTTTGTGCCGTAGAAGTGGTCGTATTTTTGAAGGCTTCGGAGAACCTTCAAATTTCAAAAAAAAATTATTTAAACAAATTCGAAAAAAATTCGAAAGAACAAAATTGCTGGGGAATAAAAGAGAAATTTTACCTCTTGCAAGAAAGGGTGGTTTTTCGCGAATACTAAGACATCATTGCTGAAGCCAATGGGTTCTGTTCGGGGTAAGATGGCTGGGAACTTTAACAAGGGAATCAGCTCTTTACGGCAACCAACATCGAGATCCTGAAGGGTTCAATGTTGACCGAATGAGGAAGACTCACCAGGTAGATGCCACCAAAACGATGCAAGATGAAATATCTTCCTGCATCTACTCTCTGTATCGGATGTGAGTAGCCATCGAATGTTCCCAAGAACCAGGGATAATGCACACTGATCAGGTCGCGAAGATCATCGTCTGTCCACAACTTATATTGACTGTCAACAGTTAGTCATAGACGATCCCACAAATGCTGACAAGGTAGAATGAAGGTCTCTGCAGGTCAGTGCATTTCCGAGGAATACTTCTGGTATTGTGTTGTTCTTCCATGTTTGGTGAATGATCCTAGGTGTCACCTCTTCTGTCTCCTTCTGAAACTCCTCTTGATTTATGAAATGAAGATCTGTTGTATTCTGCCAGAGAAAGCGAAATTCCAAAAACAACCAGACCAGCAGAATTATGAAAAGGAGAGTAGAGATGGTCTTAATCCTCATTGACGGTCCCATGAAATGTGTTCCTGTCTCATTGTTGCCGACTTTAACAATTTTTTGCGAATTAACTCAACACTCAAAAAAATCAGGGATTGAAAGAGTGTTTACGTTCGTGACAAGCCACTTTAAATGAATAAATTGTCACCGTTAATGCCGAGCTAATAACACGGTAACCAGCTCCTAGGGTAAATATAAATTTGAGCTGAATTGCTGAGAAATCACCAAGATTCAGCCTTCCGAGCCTGACCGCTCAAAACGTAGGCAGGCCGCTCCTTGATGCCCCTTCTCAAAAGAAACGGCATAGTATCTCATTTCCAGAGGAGCAAGAACAGCAACAACACGACGCAAGTGGGCGAGACAAGAATGCTGAGCACCAAAGACCATGTACAGATGACGTCCAAAGAGGAGACGACACGGAGTCAGAGGTCTTGAGAGCAAGCCACTTCAGTCTTAGAACTGCTCCAAAGAGGATGACTGAGACCCCAAGGGTCTGACGTTTTGAAAATGTAAAATAGACATAGAGCCATCAACTTCCTCATTCCTCACTTGATGGACATCACCAGCAGATATTGACTGATTCCACTCTATGTGGGTTTGAAGTTTGGAAACAACATTACAATATTCATTTTACATTCTCCTTTGACTGCCTGGTTGTTGTTTCTCAAAAGAAGACAGCGGGGTGGTGTCCTTCACCAACATGCGTTTGTACAATGTTCTCCATACTCGTTGTAAATTGGATGTATTTTCTGTCTCTAGATCCTCCCACGGCTTCTGCCGTGTAAATTGCACCACTAGGGCCTGGGAGATTCAGAATGTTTCTCTAAAATTTGGATGCGTCACCTGTTGTCGATGTTTCTCTTTCTTGTTAGCCTCAATAACCTCATCTACAGCGTTGTAGACGAATGGCAACCGCTCCCACTTTCCATTGAAATATTCGTTCAGAAAATCTTCGACGTCCACCAGACCAGATGTTTTGACCACTAGTTCTAATCGATGCAGCATGGAGTTGAATAAGTAGGAGGACGGAAAGGCTAAGAATACGCCTTGGAGAATTAAGCAATGCCTCAACACAAGAACATGAAGAAAAATATTTTTTGTTGGAGAAATTAGAAGAAGGAAGCCTCACCCGCATCAAACCGGTCACAACATCCTGGAGTTGCAGCAAAGCCTCTCGACAAAGTGAATAATGCGTCGATGTTATCCAACGCCACAGTATTTGGTGATAAGAATACAACTCTTTCATAATCAAGGCTCCACACTCTTAGTCTCGAGAAGTCCTCCATTATGTTCTGAGCACGTAAATCGATGCGAATAATCATGTAAAATCACCTCTGTAACATTCCCACTGCTCGACCGATTTGTTGACAGAGTGATTGATTCCACGAATAAAGGTATTGCGCCAGAATCCGTGAATGCAGCCCGTGTGCTTCCATCAAGAGGGTAAGTATGCATCACGATGATTTTCCTCATTGTGCTTGTTGATTTGAGAGAGTGGACCAAAACTAATGCTGGCAAGACTTCTTGGTTGTTCGCAATTAATGTGACGAAACATTGCTTCGAAATGAGCCTGTCTGTGCCCTCTGGATCAAGTGCTTGATAAGAATACAGTGCTCCAGTAAATATGAGGCCGACTAAACATATTACAACAGCTACGTCGAAGCCGTTGTTGTTGCGTTGGTCGTCCATGTGATGTGATCTTGAAAAACCCAAAATTAAAACAGACGAATTTTCCAAAATTGGCATTCTACAATGATTGTCAATCAACCTAACTCAGACCAAGCACACGCAGCCTCAAGGCTTTTGCGAAGGTTCTTCAGAAGAAAGACTCTCCATAGTTTCATTAAAGTACTTTATTCTCGTGAAACTGGTCGGAGACAAGAAATTATAGGAACGGAAACGGAGTGGACAAAAATAACCCGACCAAGTTATTTTTAGACGTCCTCGAAGCCAACCACAGCTGTCAACACACCGTCTGAAGTGGTCACCTTCCTCATATAACAAAAGAAGATGAGCAGTGAGGAAGATGGAGTCAGTGTTGATACCAGCGTAAATGATGGAGAGCAGATATCAGCTACTGGTGAGTGATGTGACTCCACTTCTTCACATTTCATTTCTTCTTTAGTCGGTCATCTGTGGGCCGACGATTTTCAGATGCATTAATTGGCAAGATCGCGCCGTCTGTGAAGAAGCATATTGGATTAATCAGAATGGACTCTCTAACAGTCCCAGCATCTCAAGGTGGAACACCTCGAAGACCAGCAGAGGACGCTGCAGAAGATGTCGCAGAGACGTTGACTTTAGATGTTCCGCCACCACCAGAAACCGAAAGAGAAACTGAAGAGGTTCGCGAGAGAATTGATGTGATTGGTGATTGATTTAGGGGGGAGACGAGAAGACATCTGAAGAGGCAGAGACGCCTGAAAACGTGGAGTCTGCGGTCGTAGATGCAGCTGTGGAGGTGATTAAATTTTTCCTCCAACATTTGTTGAACATCAAACCAGAATGGTGGTGAGGTTGTGGAACAGTCTGAAGAAAATACCTCTTCGAACGTGGATGATCTTGAAGAAGAAAATAAGGTGATTACATCAATACATTGAATGGTGGCCTGATTTGCAAAGACAGAAAATGTAGATAACACCGAAAATAGCAAACAGAAAGCTGAAGAGGAGGTAAATTAATTATAAATTTCCAAATAATTCTCAATTTCGACAGACAACACCTTCAGAAAATCCAGTCGAAGACGCCGCAAGCGAAGCGCCAGCAGAGAAAGCGGCATCTGCAGCACCAACACCACGTGAAGCACCTGTAGAAGACCAAGTACCATCAGCAAAACCAACACCAAGAGAGTCCTCAAGTGTAAAAGCGTCTCCGAGGACTTCGGGGAGCGTCAAAGCTACACCCAGAGATGCTCCAGGAGAAGAGAAACTTCCGAGCGCGAAATCAACACCACGAGATATTCCTGAAGAAAAGCCCTCCTCTCGGTCTACCAGCGCTAAGCCTACTCCACGGGAATCAAGCAGTGTTAAAGCTACTCCACGAGAATCGACAAGTGTCAAAGCCACACCGAGAACGTCAGAAAATGTCAAACCGACACCACGAGAGAAAATCGCCTCTGCTCAACCGACTCCACGAGAGCAGAACACCGGTGATTCTGCGGCAGCAGAGGCGAAGGATGAGGAAGAGACACCCGCAGAACCTGAAAATACTACGCCAAGAGAAAAATCAGCTTCAAGAACCACAAGTACCAGAGCAACACCACGTGATACACAAGCAGAGGAGAAATCTCCATCCGCTAAACCCACACCGAGGGAATCGACGAGTGTCAAAGCAACTCCCAGGACATCGGAGAGTGTCAAAGTAACACCCAGAGATGCTCCAGCAGAGCAAGTAGAAGAAAAAGCTCCCTCAGCTAAACCTACACCAAGGGGATCTTCAAGCGCCAAAGCCACGCCAAGAGATATTGCTGAATCTACTGAAGAGCAATCCCCTTCAACACCAACAAGTGCAAAACAAACACCTCGCGAATCTGCAGAAGAGAAGGTACCTAGTACAAAACCAACGCCAAGGGAATCGACCAGCGTCAAAGCTACACCAAGAGCGTCCGAGAGTACCAAAGCGACACCCAGAGATGTAGGCGAAATAGAAGAAGAAAATGCCCCAAGCACAAAACCAACACCACGCGATGCACCTGCAGAAGAAAAGGCACCCAGTGCAAAACCAACACCAAGAGAGCTGACAAGCGCCAAAGCCACACCAAGAACTTCTGAGAGTGTAAAAGCGCCTCCACGTGCAGAATCTGTGACACAAAGTGTTGCACCAACTCCTCGTCCATCTGAAACACCCAGAGCTGCAGGTATAAAGTTTTCATAATGTTATATCTAAACTTTGATCAGATGCCGAAAGCAAAGCTGAACCAGAAAATGAAACACCAGCAGAAGAGAAGGCACCGAGCGCAAAGACGACTCCACGTCAGTCGGAGAGTGTCAAAGCAACTCCAAGACAATCCACACCCAGAGCAGGTGGATATTTATCTTTCAAGAATTTTTCCGCGTCCTGCATTTAATTAACCAAAATAGAATCGCAAGTCCCAAGCGCAAAGTCAACACCGAGGGAGACTGTCACAGAAGAGAAAGCTCCAAGCTTAAAACCAACACCCAGAGAATCAACAAGCGTTAAGGCCACACCAAGAGAATCCAATAGTGTCAAAGCGACACCCCGAGATGCTCCACAAGATTCAGATGAGCCCAGTGAAGAACCACAAGTAGAACCGCAAACCGAAGAATCAAATGGAGAAAAGACCCCTTCTGCCAAATCTACACCTCGTGAAGCTCCATCAGAAAAAACCTCCCGATCTCCTAGTGCAAAATCAACGCCAAGAGAATCGTCAAGTGTCAAGGCGACTCCTAGGACATCAGAGAGTGTCAAAGCGACACCCAGAGAAGCTCCTGCAGAAGAAGAAAAAGCACCAAGTGTCAAGCCCACGCCAAGGAGTGTTAAATCTACTCCTAGAGAAGTTGCAGAGCCTGAAGCCGCCTTCACGGAGAACTCTTCATCGGCAAAGCCGACTCCAAGAGGCGAATATTTGGAAGAGAAGACGAGGTCTCGCCCTGCAAGTGCCAAACAGACACCTCGCGACACTGTGACAGAGGAGAAAGCACCAAGTGCCAGACCTACGCCACGTTCAGAGAGCACCAAGGCCACACCCAGACCGGCAAGTGCAAGTCAAACATCTGAAGAGAAGGCAGCCTCTCGTCCTCAAAGTGCCGTTCCTACTCCCCGCGATACACCAGCAGAACCTGAAAACACCGAAGCCACAACCAACTCCGGAAGTGCCAAGGCGACACCACGTCAATCCGAAAGTGTTAGGGCAACACCACGTCAATCTGAAAGCGTCAAGACGACACCACGTCAATCCGAAAGTGTTAAGGCGACACCACGTCAATCTGAAAGCGTCAAGGCAACGCCACGCCAGCCTGAAAGTGTCAAAGCTTCTCCAAGAGATGCCGCCGAAACAACGACGGAGGAAGTGGCAAGTGAGCCAACGGACGAGGCAGAGGCCACTGCAACAGAATCATCTGAGGAGAAGGCACCAAGTGTGAAGTCTACTCCACGAGAGACCACCGCAGCGAAGTCATCTAGACCCCCCAGTGCAAAACAAACCCCCAGGGAGCCAGCCAGCGTAAAATCCACACCAAGAGAATCTCAAGAAGAGAAAGTACCAAGCGCAAAGCCAACACCCCGTGGTGAAGAAGAGAAAGCTCCAAGCGCAAAGCCAACACCCCGTGGAGAAGAAAATAATCCCTCAAGGCCCGCAAGTGCCAGAGCCACACCACGAGAGAAGGCTCCTAGTGCAAAACCAACGCCACGCGACACACCTGCGGAAGAGAAGGCACCGAGCACAAAACCAACACCAAGAGAAGCTTCCTCTGCAAAAGCAACGCCTCGCGAAGCGGCACCTGCCGAAGAGTCCGAGGTATCAGAGACACCATCAAATGAGGTGTCGGAGGACAAAGCACCTTCAGCAAAACCCACTCCCAGAGAGGAGCCTGCAGAAAAGGCTCCCAGTGCAAGACCAACTCCACGCCAATCAGAAAGCACAAGAGAAACCCCCAGACCTACGAGTGCCAAACAGACACCACGTGAACCTGAGAATGAAGAGCTGGCAGAAGAGAAAGATGCACCGCGCGATGCTCAAGACGAAGAAAAGGCGTCGACTCCACGAGAGGAGAAAGTAAATAGTGGGTCTGCTGATCCAGAGGCAGAAGAAGAGCCAAAAGACACAACCGAAGAACCTGCACCAGAAGCTCAGCCGGAAGCTGCCCTAGAGGCTGCATCAACCGAAGCACCGGCAAGTGAGGAGACTGTAGAGGAGGCAAAGACAGAGGAGACACCTGTTGATTCATCAACCGAATCACCAGCCAGTGGGGAACCCGAAGAGGAGGCGAAGACAGAGGAAACACCTGAGACGTCAACAGAATCTGCTGCAGAGGCTACCGAAGCAGCAAGTGAGGAGCCTGCAGAGGATGCAAAGACACAAGAGGCGTCTGTTGAGACTGCAACAGAATCTGCTGCAGTGGCCGAAGAAGCAGCTCCAGAGACAGAAGAGAAGGTACCAAGCGCAAAACCCACACCACGAGGATCAAGACCAGCCAGTGCCAAGCCGACACCACGGGACACACCCGCAGAAGACAAAACCCCTAGAGCGAAGGCCACACCACATGATGCGCCAGCCTCCAGACCAGCAAGTGCTAAACCAACACCGAGAGAGTCCACACAGGACAAAGCACCTTCTACGAAAGCGACACCACGAGAATCTGCAAGTGCCAAAGCCACACCCAGAGCGGCTCCAAGCGAGGCTTCAGAGGCGCCAGAAGACAAAGCACCGAGTGTCAAGTCGACACCACGTGACGCTCCCACCGAAGACAAAGCACCAAGCGCGAAACCGACACCAAGAGCCTCTGAAGAGAAGGCTGCTTCTCCTAAACCTACACCAAGGTCTTCCCGCCCAACTTCTGCCAGGAAATCAGAGTCAGAAGAAAAGGCCCCCTCCCCAAGAGACAGTCCTCAATCTGTCCGAAAAGCCCAAACTCCGAGAGGATCTTCGCCAAAGCAGGTATCAGCAGCGCCAACACCCAGAAAGGAATCTATAACTCCGAGGACAGAGACCCGGCCCGTCACACCCCAGAAAACTCCAAGGAAGGAGGCTGAGGTCGAAGACAAGAAGGACGGAACTGAAGCTGAGAATACACCGGAAAAAGCTCCAAGCGTGAAGGCGACCCCGAGGGAAGCCACACCTGCAGAGGGTGAAGCTGAAAAATCAGAAGAGTCGACCGAAAAACCGAAGCCTGAAGACAATGTGGAGGAAAAATCTGAAGGAAAAGCTGAGGAAAAGGTCGAAGAAAAATCTGAAGAAAAGGTCGAAGAAAAATCTGAAGAAAAGGCTGAAGAAAAGGCTGAAGAAAATGCTAAAGAAAAATCTGAAGAAAAGGCTGAAGAAAATGCTCAAGAAAAATCTGAAGAAAAGGCTGAAGAAAAGGTCGAAGAAAAGGCTGAAGAAAAGGTCGAAGAAAAGTCTGAAGAAAAGGTCGAAGAAAAGTCTGAACAAAAGGTCGAAGAAAAGTCTGAACAAAAAGCCGATGAAAAATCTGAAGAAAAGTCTGAAGAAAAGGTCGAAGAAAAACCTGAAGAAAAGGCTGAGAACAAAATCGAACAAAAATCAGAAGAAAAGGTCGCAGAAAGATCAGAGGAAAAGGTTGAGGAAAATCAAGCAGAAAAAGCAGAAGAAAATTCTGCGGAGACATCTGAGGCTGCTGTGGAAAAGACAGAGGACACCCAAGACAAAGCAGACAAAGATGCAGATAAAAAATCTGAGGGAGAAGAAAAGACGGAGGCAAGCGCAGAAGAAACAACTCAGGAGAAGCCAGAAGCACAAGAGAATCCTGAGGAGAAACCAGAAGCAAAGGACGCTGCTGAAGCCGAAGATTTAGATCTCGGTTCTCTTGATGATGACACAGCAGAGCCGGTGAGTGTGATCATCACATCACATTGTGACTCTTTACAGGCTGCAGAGACAAAGACAGAGGAGGCGCCTGCAGCTGAAGAGAAACAAGACACGACAGAAAAAATGGCAGACAATGATGTAGAATTGGACTTGGGCTCGCTCGAAGAGGAGGACAAAAAATCAGAAAAAGCACCTTCTACAAAGCCAACGCCGAGAGATACTGAGAAGCAGCCGAGTGCCAAGTCCACCCCCAGAGACACCGAGAAGCAGGCCAGTGCGAAGCCCACACCGCGCGAGGCACCTGCGGCTGAGGAGAAGGCCGAACCCAAAGAAGCTGATGAACTTGATTTGGGCGAGGACGAAGAAGAAGTTGAGAAAAAATCCGAAGAAAAATCTGCAGAAAATTCCGAAGAAAAATCTGAGGAAAAATCTGAGGAAAAATCTGAAGAGAAATCCGAAGAAAAATCTGAGGAAAAATCCGAAGAAGGATCTGAGGAAAAATCTGAAGAAAGATCTGAGGAAAAATCTGAAAAAGCTCCTTCAGTCAAGGCAACCCCAAGAGATTCAGAAATTTCCGAGAAGAATCCCAGCGCAAAAGACTCACCCCGCGACGAAGAACCCGAAGAAAAGTCTCAGAAAAGTCCCAGCCGCAAACCCACACCACCGGAGGACCCCCCCAAAGAGGACTTTTCTTCCGTGGGTTTTCCTTGAAATTTCAATTATTTTCCTGACTTTTAGAAGGAGGAAGAATCCGAGGACGAAAAAGAACAAAAACCAAAAGCCAAAAAAAGTCCCACAAAACCAAAGAAAAAGAAAGAATCTTCTGAAAAACAAAAAATTTCACTCAGCCCCAAGCCCGCCAGGAAGGAAGCTGTGGAGAGATCTGAAAAGCCTAAAGAGAAGAAGAGGGTGTTTAAAAAGCCAAAGAAGCTGGCGGCACCCGAACCTTCAGAGGAACCCACCAAACCCAAAGAGAAGGAGAAAGAGTGAGTAGATTGTATGAGACTGTCTACACGTACGAGCGGGTGATGACGTCATCATAGTTTGAGGCCGTGGAGATCCGCTGAAGGTTTCCGAGCAATCAAGCTGGACAGAGGAAAAGGTGACAGTTATTTTCAAATTTTGAGTCTCACAACAAACAGCCGGCGAGTCAGAAGACCACGTCAAACTCCCGCCAATTCATCCCCGACATCTTTCGGTGAATTTTCTTGGAAATTTCTTCATATTATCCGTTCTAATTTTAGCAGCCGGAGCCGCCAAGAAGCCCTCCGGAAAATTCTACGATGAGGCGCATGGCTTGGGCAGAGGCGAACTTACCAAGAAGTGCTGGAGGAAAGAGGCCCCCTTCACCCTCACAAGTTGCCGCAAAGCCTTTCCCGATTTCCTCGCAATCTCTGGCACGCTTAGAAGAGATGGCGAGCATCTACAGTGAGTTCTACAACTTGTTTTCAAATCTCATTTTGATTGTGGCTATTTTCTGCAAAGAGTTTTGGGATTTATTCTAATAAACACAACAGAAAATGCGGTGCCACCACAACCAGATAAAAAGAAGTTGCCTCCTGTTCCCCCCAGAGAGACTTCCCTCAGCATCCCAAGCTACTAAAAATAAACCTCTTGTATTTGAGATCTATGATTTTTTGCGGCAGAGGCTGACATTTTCCTGACACAAACAAAATAATTTTCCGTCCAAGAGCTCCGAGGCATCAAGCAACTTCGACTGATGATGTCCAGAAAGACATTTCATAAGGCGCCGGAGCAACCCATGCCTGATTTGGATCTCGATGCTGAGTTTGAGGTGTTTGCGGGATGGGATGATGTGACCAAAGATTGACAATCTGCAGTTTAGCAGGATCAACAGAGACTTCTTGACTTCTGTATCAAGGAAATTCTGTCGATTTAAGCAGGGTAAAATTCCTGTTAAATATGACGAGATTATTGATCCATATAGGAAACGATGACAGAGTGGGAGACACATTTGAACAGCACTCAAAGAATTTAGCACAGACATCATCGCAGAGACCACACATAAAGAATATGAGTGAGGATCGAGTTATATCTTTTCACGCTACTCAACACTCTCAGTGACGATGTTGCATTGTGTTGCGGAGTTAGAAGAGGTTATGGACACCGCAAAAGCGAGAATGGTGAGCCGATATGTACGATATGACAGACCTGACACCACATACAGCAACGCCTGATCAATCTCCAAGGCCATTCTGTAGAAAATTTTGTTAGCAAACAAACGAACGAGATCAAGGTGAATCACGAAGATGGGATTGTTGATATTAAACATTTGCAGCCCAACAAGAAGAAGTACCAGCAAGCACTGAGAGGTTGGCAGACGGCATATGATAATGCCGATCGTTCTAAATCGAAAAGATACATTCATCTGACGGTACGTCCTTATAATGTATTTTTATCCATGCTGGCATGTTCGCTTTCAACTCTGTTGAGAACGATCTTTCCCGCCCAATCTTGATTTCAAAATTCAAACACTTGACTTTGTACAGCCGCAGAGCGAGAGGGATGATGAGTTGAAACAAAAGACGGAACAATTGCAGCAAGTAAAGAAAGAGACATTTCAGAACATCAACCAACTCAACAATCAGATGTGTGTGGACACAATTGACCTGGTAATGATCAAATGATCAAAATGATTAAATTAAATAATGATCAAATCGAATGATCAAAATGATCAACATCAAGTTTTAAAAATTCTACAAAAATCGATTTTTCAGTGAAAATATTCACACGGAACGGATCTTGTCGACAATTTCCTTTACTACAGTTAATCCACGGACTAGTGTTGTGGATATGTCGACATTTTCTCAGAATTTCTACAAAAAGGGGTGAACTTTCTAAAGTCGTACAAACCAATATTAGACACACAGAGAGAAATTGTGAAGAAGGTCGGTTGTAGATGATCAAGTTGAAGATGATCAAATTCTAAATTAAATATATAATCAAAAATATTCTGACACCCATTTTCGCGGTTATTAACGCGATAGCTATCACGTTAAGATCAAACGAATATTTGTGGCCCGGAAAAATTTTAAAATGCAAAAATTTCGAAGAAAATTTTCTAAAAAAAATCTAAATATTTTCCAGTCGGCAACGGATGCGAAGAAAATCAATTCACAGAGGATCTCTCTCCAAGTCCCCAAAAAGGTAAACGACTGCGGTAACGTACCGCCATCTTCACGTCAGTTAACGCACCGTTCCGGACGAATATTTTTATTTAATGATAGATTTCATTCGATAATATAAGTCTTATTCTCTCAGACTGCAATTATGGGAATACCTTTAGAAGAGCTGGTGAAGAGAGAGAACACACCTGACGGTGTCCCCATCATCGTGACAAAAGCTTCTAATTATTTAATCGCGAATGGTAATTTCTATTCTTTTATAAAAATTTTCACGGCGAAAATCTTACCGGATCATACAAATCGAACAGAAGATTGAGAATTCTTCTGAAATACAACTCTTTTCGTCGAAATTTCCGTGAAATTTCAAGAGCGCAGTCTTTTTGACAGGTGCAGGGATGAATATAGAGGGTCTATTCAGAGTGTCCTCACAAAAAGAAGTCCAGCAGCATCTGATCGAGATGTTGGATGACAGTTCCAGGATCGCAGATATTGAAATTCCACCGAAAACTGACCCGAATGCCGTGACAGGTACGTGTTATTCTGACATGTGATATGTGATGACGTCATAGGGGTCATAAAGACGTTTTTACGGCGGCTTCCGCAGCCTTTGTACACCTTTGAATTGTACAAAGCATTTTCCACTCCCCCAGGTACGAAATTCAAATTTTAAAACCCAATTTTGGCGGGAAACCACACAAGCTCAACCCGTTTCAGATGGAGAAACTCCCAACGACAGGTTAACGCGGTTATCCGCGTTGTTACCGCAACTCCCCCCGGCAAACTACCGCACCTTATCCGCGATCATGCGTCTCTGCCACAGGATTACACTGAACTCCGAGCGTAACAAAATGACCGCGGGAAATCTGTCAATAGTATTGTCCCCCAACTTAGTGTACATAGAAAATTCACGAATATCCATGTCTGTCAGTAACATGGTAAATTTCCCGGAATTTTCTCTCGTTCATCTTGTTTCTACAACGAGGCATTTTATGGAACACCCGACTCTCATGTCTATGATTCTATTTTTAGAAGGTGCTGATTCGTTGTAGTTGCTCCGGAATCTTCCAGTTGTAGAGACATTGATTCAATATTATCCAGAATTATTTGAGGTATGTTTTTTATTTGTACAATCACGTTAAAAACTTGATCTTCTCGGTCCGTAACCGTGACGAGTTTTCGTCGAGGAAATTTCCTGACACGTGTCAGCAAAGCATCAGCTTCGTGGAAGAGGAGGTGCCGGAGCTACCCCCTGATGACGTCATCGACCACACTGTACAACCCCAGTCGTCCCCCGACTCAGACTTCGAGGACAATCCCGCCCCAGAAATGCAGACATCCGATGTACAGGATGACAATGCCGATATATCAATTGTAGGAATAGTTGTAGATGACAGTGTGGAGACGTCTACAACGCTCGAAAAAAATTCGGTGAGGGAATCGAGAACTTACATGGTGGCAACCGTGTTTGCTCCTCACAAATCTCGTCAACTACCGCGTTCTGTTGCCGTGTTGCAGACGTTAATGATTTTAGGATTCAGAAAATGGAACCAAGTCTTCAACAGAACTAGAAAATCGCGATAGCGGCATATTGTGAGTATTGAAATTTCGATGAAATTCCAATGCGGCTTGTACAACCCCAAAAGATGCATCCGTGGACAATGCTGATGACGTGGCAGGTTGCCTCTCTCTCTGTCTTGCCGCATTCCCAGAGTTTCACTCAAGACAAGTGCAGGTCATTTTTTACATGAAATTCGCCTTTCAGATGAATGCGTAATGACAACCGCGAACAAGATCTGATCCATGTTTAGAGGTGTATGATGCGTCCGAGATGACAAACTCGTCTTCCACGACTTCTTCTGACGACGAAGAGAACCAAGAAGACAATTCACCAGAACATCCAGAGAAAGTTCAGGTAAAATTTTTCCGCCTTTTTCAGACTGAATGCTTCGGAGGTGTGGTTGCGGACATGGCCCAGCGCGCTAAGACACCTATTACACACGACATGAATAGAACAACTTTCAGAAACACATTTTATTTTACGAGGTCGTGTTGTTTCGGGCAATTGCGTTTGTCTCTTAATTCACGAAAAGGATTTTTCGGTGGCGACCACTTCACACGAGCAAAGAGGACGGGTCCACAGCAACACCGGCACCTCTTCATCTGTATGTATGCCGAAGTCCTCTCTGCAGAGAAGCGCATTCATATGCAGCCGTGCTATGTTGTAAAACCCGTGTTGCTAGGCAGTATTTACCCTCTCTCCACGGCAACCCGAAGAAAATTCGCCTTATTTTCGGCAGAACTGGGATTCATTCCACGATCCGTCTTCACATTTTACTTCGGATAGACCATATGGAGGCCCACAATGCAGAGTTGATGAGGACCCACATGCAAGTCACACCTGACAGGAAGATCAACTCTCTGAAGAATGGTTTTCGTGGAAGCATCACGTACTTTGCATTGGAGGAGCACAGAGTCAACTGTCTGAAGGTTGAACTCTCCAATACTGTGAGTATTTGTAATGCATGCAGAGTATTCGAATCGAAGAATCGAACTATTGTGATTTTATGATCTTTCATGACTGGCTCAGACGTCCATTTCTTACCGGCCACACAAACAACGGATTGCACCTTTTAGAAATGAAGAGAGGACATACGTAAAAAGGATCATAGTGATAGATCATCCGGTCGTATTACCCGCTGGTTTCTCTACTTTTACATTTGAATTTCCACCAGAAGACAATGCAGAGAGGGCCATCTCTTCGCTTCGAGTAAGCAATGATGCGTAACGCGGACATCTTTCGCACATCATAGTTCCGCACATTCACAAAGACGTCTATAGGGTCCCCCCTATTTTGTGTAGTACACGAGATCATTCAGAAACACTTTACCATTATGTAATCGAAAGGCGAGATCCGTGCGATGATCACCTATAACACAAACGAAACTTCAGAGGGTACTCAGTATACTCTTCAAGAACAGATGCTTTTTTTCAATGCCAGCAAAAAACAATTTTCCCTCCAAAATTCTGACATCGAAATTCGGCTGAAATTTCACAGAATTCCACGGCCACAGCATGGGCCCAATCCACATGGAAGATCAAGGCCACCATGTACAGAGACATCGATGACATCCGCGCAAATGTAGACATACAGATCATTGGGAACCCCGTTGTCGACAATAATGATGCGCAAGGGTCGCCACAGATTCACATTAAAACGCCAGAAACGAGGTTAAGCGAAATCAACATCACCGGCTACATCAAGTTGAAAGATCCTGTAGTTTTGGCGGGAAGAGGTGAAATTTCCGTGATTTTTCTTGCATGTTCTCAGAATATTCCGTGATTTCTCTGCGATTTTATTGGAGTGTTTGTTGAAAACTGCATGTGGTGTTCGAATGCGTGGCAAAGATATTGCATCAACACAAGTTTTTTCTTGAAATATTTATTATCATTTTTAAAATATTTTATTATTATTTTTTATTGAAATATTTTTTGCATATTTTGATGCGCAATCATTTTGTCCACATTACAAAACCCTAAACCCCCGGAGCCGCAGAAGGTTCTTCATGTTGCAGATGCACAGCGCGCTTTCACGCCAACAAATAGACATCAACAAGATTTCTATTCTGCAGCAGAGCTGTATATGATTTAAATCCACTTGCAGAGGAGTTTCTGCAGCATATCACACTTGCAGTATGTGTATGGACAAGATTTTTCTATTCTGCAGAGCTGCAGGAGACGTTTTGGCCTGCAGCAAAGCTGCAAAAAAACATGTTATATCTGTTTGCACAAGCTGTGCGAAATGTATATGCTTGCAGCAAAGCTGCAAGTGTACTGCAAGGATATCCATTTTTACATGAGAAAATCCCGGTTACGCTCTTCGACTCTGCAAAATGTCACAAACTGACGAATTGTAGAGATCGATGTAGACGTGCTGATAGAGAATATGTCAGCGGTGGATCTGTACCAATATCACGTGACCTTGATAAGGATGACGTCACTCGCTTTTGAGGAGGGGATCTTCCATGATTTCGAGCAAAATGTATACGAATGCGCAGTCAACAAAAAGATCCCGAGGAACTCCGTTTTATCTGACAATTGCATCATTATGGTCAGAATCTTTTTCTCTGAACTATTTCTGAATATTTTTTTCTGAATGTTTTGATTTTTAGAGTTTGTGATTTAATTTAAAATTTTCTTTTGTGATTTTTTGTAATTCTTGAAATTTCTTTCTGACATGCTGAAGGTCAATGATGATGTGGCACATTCGATGACTGATCCAATGATCACCATCAAGTACCTGATTGAACTACGCATAAAGAAGCCCCTCTTTCTGAACGACACAACACTGAGAGCTGACGTCATCATACTGCCACCAGACATACCATGACTAGTTGTAGACGGTCGAAAAAGAAACCGAGATACGTGAGCCCGCTGCTTGAAATAGCCGGAATGTGATAAAGTTTTTATTCAACATTCACACCAGATGTTGTTTTTTTACAGCATTGTTAATTAAAAGTGTTCAGCAGATATTACCAGGACACAAATTTGTACATGTCAGCAATTGACATATGACACATTAACGTGTTACCCACAGCAACAGATAGGTTGTTACCGCAATTATTTTTGAAGATCGTACAAATCTGGGTCTGCGGAGTAAACCTCTTCTGACTAACTCAGATATTATTTGTTGCGGCGCAAACCTTCAGCAAAGAGATTATGTGTGCTAAGATGTTGATGTTCTGTGGAGCTTTACTTTTCTTCTGACCTCAGCTGACATCTGATGTGGTGGCATAATCTTTTGGACACTGTCTATTTATAGATCAGCCATGGTTATTTGTCATCCTGGACACAATAATTGCCTATAAACACTGACTCCTTTGTAGCGGCTGCCGCGGTATTCCACTGCGCAGACATGGAAAATATACTCTCTTTACATCATTTCACTTTGTTTATTGGCAGCAGTCCTCTTTGCTTCCTCCAAAAGTTTGAAGTCTTGATCATCGCCTCATCCATCAGAAACCAGTACTTCTGTGCAAAAAACTCTGTCACCTCCCACGATTGCTCGTCCTCTGGTGAGTTTCCCCAACATACGATTCCTGGCATGGATTATTCATTTATAATTATTTTTAAATAATATATTCCTTTCATGAGGAAAAAGCTATGAAAAAAATTTATAGTCACAAAAAATGGCAAAGCAACACGCTCTCAAATAAAATGCATTTGCGGCAGAGCCGCAACTAGAATTTGTTTTTGTGTATCGCAAGTGTTACCTTCGTGTTCTGTGTGCATATGATTACACATCTCATCTTCATCAATCAATGACATGACGGACAGCAACCTATCTCTAAAAGTTGGCCATGGAAAGAGATCGTAGAAGACATGATGTGGTGTGCTCTTCTGCAGTGTTGTGGGTCTGAAATGCTCGGGTAAGTAGACGTCTTCTGGTGCCATGATTTGTCTTCCAAATGGCGAGAGGTTCTCGTCTCGGCACAGATCCTCCAGATTGATCGTTAAGAAGATGGAAGAGAGCTGCATCAACATGCGTCCATTTTCGATTAAACCGCGTTGCAGGGTGTGAAAAGTCATGCTGAGATGTTTTTCATCAGGAAAAGACCATGTGATGGATTGTCTGTAGGTATCGGACGGTGAAGAAGAGAGTGACGATGATGTGATGTTTGAGGGAGGATCTGGCGACGAATCCCATAATGAGAAAGTACTATTGAGATCCAAATGGTTATTCTGCAGATGTGTTGTGTTTGCTGGAATATACTGCTGGTCATCGCTGATGATGGTGCTTTTGAAAGATACCAATGAAGAATTCTGCTCAGCTGTGATTCTGTTGAGGATGTCTATTTGTGCTTTCTGCTTCTCTCCTGCAGAGAATCAATGATGAATAAAAGAAGAACGTCACGGACTGAATCTTCTCTGTGCCAGCCGATTTTGAATCTTTCTGCGCTCTTTGTAATCATCCTCTGTTTGTGGAAGCTCAGGAGATCTTCTGCGTTTTGTGCTGGTCTCCTTGCTCATTGATGGGAAGAACGAAGTGGTTCCCGAATCTTTTTGTCCACCAACATCAACGCTCTCATTTTCTCCCACCAACATAAATTAATTCAAAACAACAACAGACTGGTCATCAATGTGTGCACAAAAAGATCTCCTTCACTTGCACACATTCTAAAATATATAGTACTCGCACCTGTTGGTGGAATATTAAACAAAATGTCCATGGGAGAAATTCGCTTATTCTATCGATCCTTCCACCACAGAATAGACAACAGTGTGTGCCGATAAGAGGTCGACATTAAGAATAAACTTCGGGGTAGCTCTCGGCTTCGGGTTGGATATTAAGGTCGGGCGATTCACAAATACCTCCCACCCCCGACCCAATCTTAAGTCCATCTACAACGATCTGTCAGCAGAATTATCGGAGAATTCCGGAGCGGGGAGGTCGGGTATTGAAATATTGCCGCAGAAGCGTACTTCTCCTCGACGGAGCAAACGTTTGTCTATATGTCACATATCCTCCGCCCTCTACAAGCTCTTTCTGTCCTCCAACGCAGCGACCACGCTGCGGAGAGGTGTCTTTGGAGTCCGGAGAGGGCCGATTGTCCGACCTCCGGAGCTCTTTGGAGGTTTTGAGCAGATACTGCGTGAGAGGCAACCGTGTGGCGCCGTGTGGCATGACATATGACGGAACACAGGCGAATTTTCGGGCGACGTGAAGATAACGCCCGAGGCCGAGGACTAAACGATTTCGCCGTTGCCTTCAACACTTCTTACTATAACGCAATGCAAAGCACGATCACCAACCTTATCATCTTAGCCTTAATACCTTGCTTGTTGGCTGAGAGCGTCAAGATCTTCTTGGATAGCGATGCCGGATTCGCAACAGATTGTGGGAATCAAGAAAGACCTTGTGATTCCTTCAGATCGGCGTGGCAACAGGTTTCATCCATGTCAGAGAGGCCAAGCTCAGTAGAACTGCTGTTACCATCCCAATTCCAGCTGCAACCATACCATGGACTCATTTTTAGTCTTTTCAAAGACATCCATGTAACAGTGCGCCCATCTGATGGACAACACGCGGTCATCCAGAACATCGATTCCCAAATAGAGCCAATCCAAATAGATACTCGATCAGAGCTCACCTTCGAGGACATCACCATGAAGGACGTCGATATTGGGTGCAGAACGGGCATGTGTCCTTCACACTTGATCTTCAGACGGTGTACGATCATAGGGAACATGCAGACACATGGTGGCAGAGTGACAGCGACGGAATCACAATGCGAAGGATCATTACTGGCGGTCGGTTCTGTTGTAGAGACAGAGGACCAAACTTGCCTCATTTCTAAGGCGAAGATTGTCGTGGATCAAGCACCATCCTCTTTGTAAGTGTCGACAATCATGCGTACTTTTCTCATTTTTCGCAGATCTGCAATAGAAATTCGAGGAGATTTGTCGCCACAAGGAAAGAAGGTCGCCTTCATCATGCTTGGCCTCGTCTCTACTGGTCTCACGATCACCTTCTTAATCTTTCTCGCCGCTGGAAAATTCAAGAAACCCCAGATCGAGGTAATTTCTTTCTGCTATAGTTCAAAGCACGATCACTCAACGATACAGGATGATGGTTACTCTGAGGCCGTACACGTCTTCATCGTCAATGATGATTCATCAAATGGACGCAGCGTAGTTCCTGCCACACCATCTACTCTGAGTCTTCTCTCCTCCACAGACTCTGACCCAAGGACACCACCAATGGTTCCCTTAGAGGAGGATCCACAAGAGATGATCACCGTCGTTGTAGAACCATCACAACTGTGAAATTTTGAAGAAAACTCGCCATTTTCCAACGGGATGTAATTACGCACGCCTATTTATAGGCAGTACCATTTGAGTGAATAAATAATTAATATTGCTGAATTAGCTTTATTTGTGCTTGGTTTCTAGCGCGCTACCGCGAGATTCTCGGTTACTACCGAGTTCTTTTGCGTGATTAGAAAAAGTGGGTTTATTTCGCTGTCATCCTGGAAGTCCAGACAGCAGAGTCGTCCACTCCATCCAGTTGTCCTCTTCGATGAGATGGTTCATGTTGTCCGAAAAATGCGTCGTGGTATCTCCCTCTTTCACCTCCCAGAAAGGATTGCAATATGTATATGGAAGTTGTGGTGAGGGTGGAGGGCAGGGCGTGTTGTTGCTCAAAGAAACGGTTCGAAATGTGCCTGGAGGTAGAGGCTGATTGAAAGGATCATCAGGTAAGACTAATGACAGTCCCATCATCCTGAGTCTGTTCACATAAGATATCTGTGGTTGTACATGATTGAAGTACGGTTGTACATCCTCGGAGGGTGGTGTTGTAGACTGTGGGAGGGGCGGGTTCCGGGTCGGAGGGGTGTCAGAAAGGTGTGCGGAATTTCGCTTGCGTGACCGTGATTTATCTACAACGAGCTGTAGAGGGTCGATGTTGAGTGGGAGGGATTGGGCGATGTGAGAATTTTCAAAGACAATCTTGATCAAATCAGAAAAGTTGTAGCCAGCGGGAGAGTTGATCTGGTGCAGCGAGGTTGATGTGCTTGGTGTGCCACTCCTATATTCTACAAACGCCCACCCGCTATCTTCATTAAGAAAGCTAACCTTATGAGAATGAGAACCACAAGCATTCACGAAGATGTCCTACCATACGCCGCAATTTGATTCCTTCGTGGGTTGCGTAATGATACCGTCTCAACAACGTCTTTCCAATCTTCATGGCGCCCCTGCTGGGCTTCCAATAGAGGCCGTCTGAATCTCCAGAGGGGATAAATTTCCCTCGAAACAAATAACAATATGGAAGCGGCGGATTACTTGAGTCATCTAAAATCGTCAGGCACATCAACGACACAATATTGTACCTAATGGCCTCGCTCGAACTGATCTAAAGAGGGATGACACAACTTGATCCCCGAGCGTGGTGACGACTGTGAGCAGCATCTCCAGAAACTCCGTCCAGTCTCTATGTTCCCACAATATATCACTGCCTTCTCTCAAGTGCCTTCTATAGCTATCAAATTGAACTGTATTAAGTCGTCCGTTGTGCTGCTGCATGTTTCGAGGCAACCTTGAAAAATCACGCACGGTAATCCATCACACGGGCCAGTGCCAAAAAAATGCTGGCACCTCCGATAGATAATACGAAGATGAAATTTCACTTGTTTGCACGGTAATAACCGTGAGTACGGGTGCGGTAAGATGACAAGATGGATATGGTATGGAGTACAACACGTGATGAAACCGAGAAGTACAGTGGCCCCCCGGAATCTGAGCAGACCCGTGCGTACTGCAGCGTTTGGTAAGATGCCAACACCACCCGAAAAATCTCCCAGTTGTAGAGTTTGATCATATTCCCCATCGCGGTGAGATTCTCGGTAATTAACGCGTCCACAACTGCAAACTGGAATCGACCAAACTCTGCAGTAGAGAGTTTATTTGTGTTGATTTTCGGTGTTGTACAGGTCCTGAGCATCCCAGTATTTGAAGTCGTCTTCAGTGCTCGATTTCCTCCGAAGAGTCTGACCGATTTCACGGAAGGTGGGTCTTGTTTTGGGATTCCTCTCTTGGCTGTACAGGTCAGTGAGGTCTCAAAGTCTCAAAGTGTACATCTTTTGATGATTCAACAAAACGAACCATTTCTTGGCAACATCAGCGAGGTCGATGGGATAACTAAGCGAAGACGGGGGTTCTTTGTTTTGTTTAAGATGTTCTGAGACTTGTTCGTTGCTAAGTCCCCCAAATGGGACTTGACCCCCTTCGTAGATCTCCCATAGTAGGATGGAGAAGGACCAGACGTCACACTGTACATGTCAGATGATGGCGTATACTTGTTCTGGGAACTCCATGTTTTGCAACCAAAAATAGAATCATATAAAGTCAAAGTCCGGAGTCCCGGCATGTCACCAGGGAGACCGGATCGGAGAATAATTATTCCGATCGGAGGTACTTTCTCCGACCGGAATTTCTCATTTTTTTTTGGGAACTCCACTCTTCCGAAATTTTTCCCGCCGTCCGATCTTGTTCAAAATTCAAATAAAAATCTCACCGCAGAAGATACTTTTCCGTCCACCATCAGTTCTGGTGCCTGGGAATCTCAGTTTAAAATCAACCATCTACAACGATGTAAATCTTACCGTCCACCTCAGAGGCAAGTGGTCGATTTCTTGGGGTGACAAAGTGTCAGACGATCTTTTTGACAGCCCAAAATCGATGACTTTTGCGCGAAATTTCGTGTTGTTGTAGACCATCACGTTCCTTGCGGAAAGATCGCAGTGCACAATATTTTGAGACTCCAGATAAGACATCGCGCCCACGATATCAATGACACTGTAAGATGTCATACTATCGATTGGCGGGAAAAATCAAGATAAAAAATCATCGCTTGGAATTTTGAAAGTTGATACACGGTTGTAACCGCGTGACTTCGCGTTAAGATCGTAAGGCTTACATTTGGTAGTAATCTGTTTCTAAAGAGGAGGACCTCAGCAGTTCCAAGAGATTTCCAGCACCCAGAAATTCTGTCACAATATATAAACTGTCTACATCTCTGTAGATGCCCAAAAATTGTACGATATTGGGGTGGTGGAGGGCCTGTGAGGGTCAGGTTGAGATATCGTGTCTTGATATCTCTACCTTATGCACTTGATACTCGTTTGTAAATTGCGAAATATTTTCGTCTGTCCTTTTCTTCAGAGCGACCTGCCCACATTCAGCTTTTTGGCGCCAAATCTATATTTCAAATATGAAAGTCTGATATTTTGGCGCCAAATCATTGTCTTTGAATTTCAAATGGGATACCTTGACGCTGTTATTCATGGTCCCGAGGTACACTTGGGAGTGAGCCCCTCTTCCAATGTTTTTATCGACTGTTATAGACTTTTCCTTCATCAGATGTTCCTCGATCTGCTCATACATCACCAGTCCCATCTCCGCGCCATCATCCTGAGATCAGTGAGTTATTTTTGGAAATCGATGACGTCATCACGACGTCACCAGAGTCATTTTTGGAAATCGATGACGTCATCATGACGTCATCAGAGTCATTTTTAGAAATCGATGACGTCATCAGTGACTCGAAAATTGTGAAAGATTTCTCATCGTTACCTTGTGTCTTCTATTCTTAGCCAAAACTATAATCACGATGATGAGTGCTATTAATAGAACAGGAGCCACTGTGACAACTACAACCGCCCATGTTGGAAATTTTGAAGCACTTGATACGGGTGTTTTTGCCGGGCCGGCAGTGAAATTCGTCAAGTGCAAGCAACTACAACGCAACACCTTCTTGGCATAATCAATTGTGCCGCTACATCCATCGGTGGACCAATTCTCTGTGACAGTGTCCCAATAGTAACATGTCGCATCTACAACGAGTGAATATTTTTATCTTTGAAAATAATAAATTCACCATCTGGAAATCGTCCAGTCAAGGGGATATCTATCATTATGGGTTCTGACGCATTTACAATGCTCATTTCGGTACCATTAGGGAAGTACACGCTCGCTCCCACTATGTTGCTCTTCCTGCGCATACGTCATCATACGTCATCACCTTGTCGCAAGGCAAACTGTGGGTCCTGTCTACAATGTGGTTTTCGAGTACAAATATTTTGACAGACGTAATTAAATTTCAGACCCGCAGAAGAGTCTACACTGCGGCAAAGCCGCAAAGATTGGACAGGCGTAATCAAACAGTATCTACACTACGCAAATTCCAATGTCGATCTGATGATCTACACCGAGGTAGATCCGCAACATAAGTAATTCTTTTTGTATAAAACGTCACTCACATGTCTGGATCGAGGACTGGGAACGGGCTGTCAGACAAAGTGTACATGGCTATTGTAGACGGGACTTGTGACAGCACTTTCGCCGGAACGATGACGTTTATTACGCCACCTCCATATGTCAGCTGTACAAAAGTGTCAGTCAGGGACATTTTGGCGGGAAAATCCCACCTGCAGTGTTTTTGTACCGTTGTAGATCTGTCCAACAGACATATTTATAGCATTTGAAGAGACTTGGACATCTACACCATTGTACTTGCGGCTCAAAGAATTGGCCAGGTTGTCCAGTGTATTGAACAAAGTGGCGTTCAGAGAGATTTGTAGATTGTTCAATATGGTTGTTCCGACGTCTTTGGTTACATTACTGTTTTTCAACAGGCTCAACACATCTTTCAAAGATCAGAATGAATTTATTTCAACTGTAAAATCATGGAAATTCTTCACAAAATTTCAGAAGATTGTTGCGATTTTCTCGTGAAAAGTTGTTGCGATTTTCTTGCGAAAATTCGTTGCAATTTCTTGCGAATTCATTGCAATTTTCTCGCGAAAAATCCATTTTTGGTTCTTCTGTGAATTTTTTTCGCGTTTTTTTGGCTGTGTGTGGCAAAGCCGTAAGTCTAAAGTTCGTATTCTGGTGCGACTTTAGTACCGCTCTACACTGACAAATACAGATGCTGCCATAGCTTTAACTCACTCGAAGTATCCAAGCAACGGCCCAGATTCTGTAAATACGTCAAAAAACGTCAAAACTGTCATAATGTCACTCACTCGTGTGACAT
The DNA here is from genome assembly GCA_002081555.1 of Protostelium mycophagum. Classification (NCBI taxonomy): domain Eukaryota; phylum Evosea; class Variosea; order Protosteliida; family Protosteliaceae; genus Protostelium; species Protostelium mycophagum. Next base: position 15,026 of record KV921238.1, on the reverse strand, counting down.
TGGAGCATGCGTCCAGTACGTAATCACATGGCACTTCTGGCATCTTGCTGATGTACGTACAGGCCTCCGCAGAAGGCGTAACCCCCGGAGTTACGCACATGGATGTGTTCTTTGGTATGGATATTGACTGCTTGTAGACAGATATATATATATATATCTGCACCTTAGAGCTGGGTGCTTCCCTCTTATTCTGCGGTAGCCAGCAAGCAAGTCTTTTGGTGATTACTGCTGTGGTATGTGGTATTGTAGTTGTTGGACATTGGAGACCAAAGGAGGTTGTAGAGGAGGTTGTAGAGGAGGTTGTAGGGAATGTTGTAGATGAGGTTGTAGTGGAGGTTGTAGAGGAGGTTGTAGATGAGCTTGTAGATGAGCTTGTAGAGGAGGTTGTAGGGAATGTTGTAGAGGAGGTTGCTGAGGAGGTTGTAGATGAGCTTGTAGATGAGCTTGTAGAGGAGGTTGTAGATGAGGTTGGAGGGAATGTTGTAGATGAGGTTGTAGATGAGCTTGTAGATGAGCTTGTAGATGAGGTTGTAGATGAAGTTGTAGATGAGGTTGTAGATGAGGTTGTAGATGAGGTTGTAGGTGAAGATGAGGCAGTAGATGCAGATGAGGTTGTAGATGAGGTTGTAGATGAGGTTGTAGATGCTGCAGATGATGCAAGTGAAGTCCCCGTTGTAGATTGAGTTGTATTTGAGATGCCAACCATCACCCAGATCATCTCCCCCGCTGCATCATTGGATGACCCAGATGATGGTACATCATATGATGACAGGAACACTGCGCAGTTTCATCAAAATGAAACTTGAAGAGATATTACCCGAATTGAAATCTACATTTATGTTTGTGTAGTATAAACCTTGTCCAAAAACCCTTTTGCCATCTGTAGATACTGCACAAGTCAGAACAATTTACACGTGTTTATTTGTCTACTTTCACCAGGTGTTATGCGGCTCTGCCGCAGAATCGTCTTTGTAGACGAGATTGTAGAGATAGTTGTAGATGAGATATGGATTATAATAAAAAATAAATATTTGAATACGATTATTCTGACCTGCTCTAATGCCTCCACTGGTGGCAAAGGGTTTCACATTACTTTGCAGAAGAGTCACGCTGGTGTTGTAGACGTCGACATCTCCGATGTACATGTCATACCCGACCCCTCGATCGATGGAGACTTTGAATTGTTCGACCCCAGCCATGGAGATTTGACAAGAATTTTCAGAGATATTTCCTGCCGTCAGAAATTTGGACCAAACAATTGAGCCTGTCATGTTGATCCGATACACCATCCAATCTAAAAAATCAGATCGAGATCAGATTAAATGAGTGATCTGAAGCTCCAAGTTTGCAGCTCAGACATGATCCATCCTAAATTTGGATGATATCAACCATCCTACCTCTTGTATTGTTTGTCCCCACTGCTAAGTAATCTCTTCCAAGACCGTAAAGACAAAGAGTGTCATTAATTCCTTGAGTGAAAGGAATAGGGATTTGGATCCCTGGTGTGAACCTCTGAACAATCGAGGATCTTCTTTGGATTACAGAGCATGAGCTTATTCCATCTTGAGTTGACTGAAAGAGGCCGACGGCACTTGGACTTGTGAAGGTTCCCAGCCGATCATAGGATCCGAACAAGACTGAAAAGATTTCGTCATCTTTAGCAAGGCATACGCTGTCGCCAATATAATTGGATACCATCAGTGGATAGTTGTTGTTTGTGACCTTTCATACATTAGCTGGTTTCCTTCCAATGTTTGCTTCACTTACAAATTGAGGTTCACGGGTTGAATTGTATGTGCCTAAGAAAGCGAAAGAGTTATCTGAATTTGAGGCTGCGACGGCATAAGACTGATTTCCTACTGCTATCTGGATATCATACTCCCCATCTGCCGAGATTATTCTAGTTGCAATGAGCTGTTGAGACGGCGCATCACACAGGACGGTATCGGGTAATTCTAAAGCCGAAACACTTATAGAGGCCACCAGAGAGAGCAGCAAGAGTCTGCTCCTCATGTTTCCTCCTCCTCCTTCTGCGGACTTGTCGTGTCAGACGGTGACACAAAAACTGTCTTTCACTGATGGTGACTTCCGCATTTTTGCAGAAAACCGTGATGATCAAGTAAACCTTACCGCAACAGACTTGTAGCACTTCGGGATGTAGTCTTTATAACACCCCTATGACCCACTGCGATGCTTAGGACCCGCGGACTTCACGTGCTCTCTGTTCGCTTGCGCTGAGGCTTTACGGCTCTGGAGCATTTGGATCCAGAAGTAAAAGTAAAAGAAATTTGAAAAAATCTCTTCACATTTTATATTTCAAGAAGATGTCAAAAAGCTGCTGCACCTGAGCAGGATTCAAGGCACTGCAACCAGAAGCAAATCCATTCCTGCAAACACTGGTTGTCTAAGTAGGATTTACACTGGGCATCTGATTTCCCCTCTAATATAAGATTGGCTGATACTACAAATTATTTCTGCTTCTGTGATGATGTAACATTTTATTGATGCATATAGATATGTAGTCAGTTTAGTGCTGATGACAAGAATACAGGTAAATTGTATATGCTCATGCCTTTGTAAGTTTTTGTTGCGTTGTCAACAGAGTCATCAAGTCGTTTTTCACTTGTCGACGTTTCCGAGCGTAACTGTTCGGAGGTTCCTCAGTCAGTCGTATTCCAGTTGTCTAAGGGTTAATGATATTTAATCACATCAAATGAGTATTTTGTCTGCATTCCTGCGTTGTAATCGCCACTGTGGCAAATATTCACAGCAAAGAAGAAGTACACCTTGTGTAACCAAGTCTATTCTCGAAAATCTACGCCAAGGCAACAACTGCCAGTAAAGTGACCAATACAGATGCAGTCATCATGACGGTCGATCCTTGTTGTCTGACGACGGTATTGAAGGAACTTGTAGTACCTCCTAATACCGGGCTGCTGGATGTCTGCTGCTGTGTGTTGTTTTCATTTTGATTGGAAGCTGCAGCTGTTGTAGAAGTGGGTGTGGCGGATGTGGATGGAGTAGATGTGGGCGTTACGACAGTAGCCAGTTTTCCAAGTCCGCCAAAGTCACAAGCGCTAGCTCCTATAAATAGATCAGATACCACCGGGGTTGGGTCAAAGTGTATTCGAAAAACACCACACAAAACTATCTTTGTGGCGAAGCCGCAGACTTGTATTATTGAGTAGATGGTACTTCGAATCCCACCTTGTTTTGAGTGGAAAGCTGCATAGTACTGATTCATAGCGAAAGACATCTTCTCGGCACTGTTGCACGAGGCATATTGCCCTCCAGCCACGATAGATGTGCAGTATTGCGGGTAAGCACCGCACAACCAGCCGGCGGTGCTGCCGAGAAGAGTGGCGTTGACCTGTGCGGGATCTTCGGAGGTGGTCCTGCATTTTAGAGATGCAAACATAGCCTGGCAATCAGACGAAGAGGTGGTGGGTGCGGCAGAGGTGGTTGCGGAAGATGTTGCGGATGCTGCGGCAGAGGTGGTTGATCCGGGGGTGGTGGAGAAATTACCCGCCAGAGATGTCGGGCCTTGTGAAGTTTTGTCCAGAATCTGTTGTTGAGTGGCGGGACAGTTTGACAGGGGTTGAAGCCCTCCGTTGAGACAGCAGTAGTTATCTTGGCTGTAGCAAGCGGCTTCATACGTAAGTAAATGGCATCTACAATGATTATCCGTCTCACCTCCGCAGCTGCAAGCTGCACCACAGCCGGCTGCACAAGTGTAGACGACAGGCACCATAACACAATAGTCATTGGTCACGGTAGAGAGCTGAGCACGATCGGCTATAGCATATGGGTTTGCCGAAAATCCTTGCGCGATGCTGTTCCAATCATATGCGCCTCCAGACTTTCTGTTTATGTTCTGCAGAACATATGTACCAGATCCGGAGCCAGCGCTGAGCGTCACGACACCCATGTGAACGTCGGGAAGGGTCGAGATGTCCTGACATAAACGTCATTTTCATGTCAAAATCTGACGTCAAATTGACATTTATGACAGATGGGATGTCAAGAGAACTTCCAAACACACCTCTCCCTTGTAGGAAACACCCTTCCATTCTTCATCTTGCCATTCGAATAAACTCCATACCATCAGCATATAAGAATAAATACAAATGTGAAACACTCACAATCCACCTATGGCACCGGATATCTTGTTGTTGACGAGATCTTGCCAATTCTGAGGGAACCAGCTGGGCACATTGAATACCTGCGTACGTCAGAAATGCCACCATGACACATGATAAGTTACGTACGGGGGTGTTGAGGTGAACTCCCATCTCTCCAACCATAGTCTGTACACGTCAGGAATGTCATCAAAATACATATAAAGTCGTGAAAACTCACGGGAATTCCGGTCTTGCAAGACAAACCGAACCAACCGACAGTGGGGTCAGACCAGAAATTGCTGAAGGTGAAACCTCTATATCCAGAGTTGGACGTCATGACGTCCACATGGAGTCCGTTGGCCATGCCTGGGTATGCAGAGGGGTCGTCTACAAGTGCCGATGTTATGGGAATGGATCTTCCCCACTTTTGGAGCTGGTAGTTGCGGGCGTATTGGATGTACCCGTTGACTTTGTCTAAATAGGCTTGACCGTTGCTGTAGTATTGGAGTTCATTTCCAAATTGGTACATGATTAAGGCGGGATGGTACCCGACCTGTATAAATTGAGATGTCATGAAGAGATGTCATGAGTAGAAACGTCAATAGTATCAAAGTGACGTCTTTACCTCATCGATGAGGGTTCTGATGTAGTACTGGACCCAAGTGGGGTCGACGAGGCCGATGGTGGTCTCGTCTGACCACAGAGGGAAGACCACTTTGAGATTGTTGGCAGCGGCAGCATCCATGAAGGGGATGTGGTTAGCCCCCTTGACCGTCTTGTCTGTCCAAAGAGGGTCGTTCTGGATGCTAAGCTGCGTCACCGGCATGACGTGGTAGATGCGAATGGCGTTAGCCCCAAGAGCGACGATCTCTGGGAAATCTCGAGCCCAGAAGGAGGCGTAACCATTTGGAGGGCCTCCTGGATAGGATGTGCCGTCGAAATAGTCGTCATAGTTGCAAGGTGAGGCGGTAGAGGTGGTGTAAGTCGTGGCGACGGGGAAGACATGAGGTGTGCACCATCCTGCCAAGATGTCATTCTCTTTAGGTCTGAGAGATGGTGAGGAGATGTTACCTGTACCGTCTCCTTGGTTTACGGCATATTTTTCCATCGGTGAAGGCGAATAGCCGATTCCTGCGGTTGTTAGAAACGGTATCGTTGATCTGTGATTCACCTTTGATGAAGAACTCATCATTTCCGTAGAATAATCTGAGGTCTTTGATGGTCACGGCGGGACCGACAGTCTGAGTCAGTGCGGCCGTGAAGAGTGTTGATAACGTGATGATCTTCTTAAACATGAGTGATATTACGTCGTATCGTTTCGTCTGGATGTTGTAGTGTTGCCAAGTTCGTGTGTTGGATTTTCCACTGTTCGTGGTGAATGACAAGAGTGCGCACTTTTGTCCGAGGCAGTGACAATTAGTTCTTCTCGGAATTTCTCATTCCATTCTGCAGAACTAAAATAGTGCATTCCCAGGTACCGGGATATTCCGGAGAAAACCGGGAAGCCGGAGGTCAGACTGCCACGGAAAAAGTTCTTCTTTCGCCTTTGAAATTCGTTCTGAAAGCAAGGAGAGCCCGGAACAGTGGCCCCCATCTAAGATGTCTTTCTCGCCAGGCATAACGGCAAATAATTCTGGCCTTCCTACATACTGCATGATATTTCAAGAGCTATTGGTGGTTATAAGGCGTGAAAATATATACACCAGAGAAGCTTTGAACTCCTTTTGAAAATACGAAATCACAAGGCAGTGTAGAATCGAAATGATTACGTAATATTATCCTCAAATTTCAATTTTTTTAATATTGAATAGTGGAAGGTCCAACATGGCCACAACAGAAGCGGGTCAAACGGTATCTTAATACATGCAATCTGCCCCAAGCTCCAATCTTTAGTAAATAAATGTCAAAAAGCACCAAGAGAGGAAGGACCTTGATTCAATCGAGCAGCGCCTGTAGTAGTAACAGTGGAGTAGAACATTGAATGATCAGCCTTCTCGACTTGTTGTGCTTAGAATAAATTTCAAGACCTGCCTAAATTTATCGTATTTTCATCATCAGAATTTTACATTCTCGTCTTCAAAGAGATGAGCAACAACGGTAAAGAGAGCCAAGACGAAGACGAGGATAGCAGTGTCGATGAAGTCTCTGAAGATGAAGAGACCGATGAAGAATCAGAAGAGGAATCCGAAGAGGATTGGGAGGAAGAGGTTGGATATGAGACGCGATGGTAGCTGATCAAACTAGGATGTTGAAGAGGAAGAATTGGTGTCACCAGGAAAGCCACCGAAACCAGGTTGATGATCGCATCGCTTAATTTGTGACATAGAGAGTGATCTGAAGACAAACAGCTTTCAAGCTGCAAGATCACTCCAAATTACAAGTCTCCAGGCTTCAACAGTTGATGAATAGCGACATCATCTATTTTAGAGAAAATGAAACACGAGATGTAGTGAAACTTCAAGAATTAAACAAAGCACTCGTCCATCATCTCAAGGCAATTTTTCGTCTTCTTCTCAATCAGACCAGGACAGCAACAATTAGATCGATCAGAAACGACATTTAACCTCAAGTAGAGTTACCACAAGTACGGCATGGATGTTCTTTCAGAAGAGCACCGAAAGAATGAGGAGATGAAGAGAAACATCAAAGTGCATAATCACAAAGTGACCTCTCAGAGAATCGCAAAAGCAGAGTTGGCACTGAAAAAAAAAAATATTTTCGAGCAAAACAGGCAAGACAAGATAGATGCCTGGCTAAGGAGGAAGGAACAAGAGAAGAGAGACAGGTCAGATGTACAGAAGCGAGGAAATACGCGGGAAGGCCTGGAACCAATTTCGTGAGTCTTGAATATTTCAGAAACAATGTCTCACTCGTTCATTCCCTTCCAAAATGTTTGTAGAATTTGAACCAATTTTTTTGTTTTGCTGGTGTATTAAGTAGAAATCCCATGATTGGGCTGATTTTGCAAGACCAAGATTGCATGGAGATGAGATCAGCAAGTTGAGGAATATCGTGGGGGAGAAGGATATAGAGATAAAGAGACTCCAAGAAGAGATCAGAGCGCTGAAGAATGTGATGATCGACGATGGATGAAAAGAAATGTTGAATGATGATGTAGGTACAGAGAGCACAGGCGAGGGCCATCAAAGAGATGGGTCATGATCAAGACCGGATGCCGAAGGCGATGAGACTCTTATCGGAGGAGAACTCCTATCTGAGGGTGAGATTCTCCCAGATCCTCTTTGCAAATTATAATTTTCAATCTCTATATAAAAGCATCCATAAAAATTATACTCACAATTCTCCAAGAAAATTTTGGATTACACAATCAAAAATTCAAACTTATTTGCATCATTTCGAAGACTTCTGAGTCAAAGACAACACTCTCATTCCCAACACAGGAGAAAACACATAAGCTAAACCAACAAGCCATCCGAGACCAGAAACGCATTATAGACCAGCACGAGGCCTTGGGCAAGCTCCGATCACAAATCTCCAAGGGAGAAGAGAATCCAGATTTCATGTCGGAAACAAAAATTCTAAACGACGAATTGGAAGCGCGAGATCAAGCCGTGGAGGTGCGATTAGAAAATTCCAAATCCGGTTTCGAAAATCTTTAATTGGTTGGAAATGATTGAAATGTGAAGGAATTGGAAGCCAAGTTGAGCAGCATGGCCGTGGAAAAAAATAAAAAAGCAAGGAGAGAGAAAGTATCCAAAGAAAGCGGGAAAACGCCAAGAGTCAGCGCTTGGAAATAAAACGAAAATGCATTTTATTCTACTCGGATCTTCTTCGCGCCTCTGTTTACATCAATATTGAATTGGAAATATTCTAATATTTCAATAATCGAATAAATATTTGTGATATACTTGCTCATAACAAAATCCAACCGACCTCTCCTCTACTTCTCCATCCGATTCTTCGATTGAATTTGTTACGAGGAAGCCCATGCGCTGCAGCGTGTAGTCGAGCAGATAAGATCTTTGTATCAGTGTCTGTGTCCTCTGCAAATGTCTCTCTGTATACGGGATCAACGCCTCTATATATTCCTTGAAACTCTTCATCTGTCAAAAGTGTCAATGTCATGTCAAAGTGACGGGACGTGTCAAAGATGACAGTTGTAGATCACCTTGTCAAAGCGGGCACGAGGAAGCTTGGTGAGGATGATGTTCAAAACTGTCTGTGCGATCATGCATCTACAATCGTCAAAATGATTGCTTCCACTATGATTTTTGCCAATTAGTAGCAGCCGGTGCACGGTTATAACCGCGATTTTAAGCGTGCTTGGCACGTTCGGAGCATTAGTAGCAGTCAGCTCACGGTAGTTACCGTGATTCCCAACCGCCAAAATCTCAAAGTGTCTCTGAGAGCTGCAAAATGACAAAATATTTCTTTAGCAAGATACATCTCCTCAATGTCTTTGTGCCACTGCTTCACTTGATTTTTACAGCTCATTTCGACCTCTAAAACCACATATCTATATGACCATACCTCTTCGCGTTCGTGTTCCAATCTCTGATGTACTGGACGCACTTGTTGAGGTCCTCTTCCGTCAAGTTGATTAGAACGTCTTCCAGGAAAGAGACATCCAGCCTTTCGTCTCTTTCATCAAGAGCGCCGCCGTTGATGAATTGGTCAAAGATGTTGAGTAACTTGTTGGGCTGGTCCAAGACAAAGGCGAGCTTGATCGCCTTCAAATGTGAGTTTCCCGTGACTCTTTATCGTGAGAAACATTCGCGCGAAGGATCACCTTTCGGTAGTCCCTTCCTTGGAGGTAGTTGCTGAGTTGTTGTTCTGTGAGGATGGAGTTCTCTCTCTTCTTAATCTCCTTCTCTATTTTGATTTCGGTGATGTCTTTCCAGCATCTAATCACTGAGTCTCCTCCTAATAGGTTAAGGATCTCATTTTTCTTTGATTTTTTATTGATTTTTTTAAATATTTTTTTGATATTATTTTTGAAAAGTAATATTTTTGAAAACGAAATTCTATGTTTTTTTATAGATTTTTTTGATATCTATTTATATTTTTTTTTTGATATCTATTTATATATCTTTTTTGATATTTTTTTAAAATTATATCTTTGAAAAACGAAATTCTTCTGAAGATTCCAAAAAGATCTCTGCCTTTTCGGAAATTTTCAATCGAAATAAAAACATTGAAAAATAATTTTCAATACAGATTCTCACCCGCAGATACGAAGCTCTTATCGTCCTTATTAACGGCCATCGTCCACACTCTGTCAGTGTGCTCCTCCATTGTAGACACGCACTCGTTGTTCTTGACTGTCCATAATTTGATTATTCCGTCTGCGCCTGAGGAGAGGACCTGAAGGCCTTGGGTCACGAAACATACTTTGAGGATGCTGTCGGTGTGGCCTTCGAAGGTCTGTTGGTAGTCAGGATTTGTAAATTCGAATTCCGGATTTTGGCGCCAAATTGTGGATTTTTTCACATATTTCTGTAAAATTGTTTCTGCTGCAATCTAAACGTAAAAACAGCTCTCTACAACCTGCCACAAACATCTTACAGCAAAGCCTCTCTATCCAAAAAATAAAACTAAAACTGACCTTGACGCAGGAGAGATCGTTAATATTCCACATCTTGATCATCCTGTCTGATGACCCCGTGATGCAGACTTGTTCTACTGGACTGAAGCAGACAGACCAGACACTTCTCCGATGTCCTCTTAACACACCCTTTTCTGTCATGTCTGCGGTGTTCCACAGCTACAGAGATTTAGTTTTGAAATTCGAATCCGCGAATTTGGCGGGATATTGGAATTTTCTATATATTGAAATGAGATTTAATCATGTTAAATTTGTATACCTTAACGGTCTTGTCTTGTGAGGCGGAGGCGATCAATCTGTCATTTGGTGATATTGCGAGGGCGTTGACGTCCATATCGTGAGATCCTACTGTCTTCTTCACCGTAATAGCGGGGCTGTTCTTCACATCTACAACTCTTCATTTTTCTGGATTTTTTATGGATTTTTTCACATTTTATCATTTGTCGTGAATTTCAAGAGAAATTTCTTAAAAAGTGATTTTTTTGACAAAAAATTTGTTTCGCAACTATCAGATATTTCCGAAAAATAGAAGTACCTTTGATGCTCCACAACTTGAAAGTCTTGTCTGATGATGACGTCACCATGAACGCAGGAGATATCTTCTTAGACATGATGACACTTGTCACCGTACCCGCGTGTCCTTCGCAAACTCCGACGCATCTGTAGATTGTCAAAAAGGACAGGAAATCTCCAAAGTATGATGAGACTCTAAACCCTAAACCCACTTGAGTTGGTCAAAGGACCACAGCCTGGCGGTGTTATCTTTAGAGGCTGTGGCAATTAATGTGCCGAGTGTGCTATGGTATGAGACATCTGTAGACATCACCATGTCGTTGTGTCCTGTTGCTTGTCAATAACTAAAAATTGGTTTTTATATTTGTGGAAAAATTTTTGCTGAAAAATTCGTTTTTACCTGTGAGAGTGTCACACAAGTTGACTTCTGATGACGTGTCAAAAATTCTAATTATGGGACTGTTTGTGGCCACGACCAGCCTTGTAGATACCTCTGTATCTATGTACTTCACATCTACAACCTGCCATTAATTAACATCTCGAAAATATTTTTATTCAGAAGGCACAATATTCCGAAATTGTAATTCTGCAGGATTGCCAATTAATTTATTTTAATTTTCCAAAGGGGACAAGCAGAGTATTCATTTCACGTTACAAATACTTCTACTGACTCACCTGATCATTATATCCCGCAATAGATCTCTTCTTATTCAGGGTCTTTGCATCGTAGATGATGATGTCGTGATCGACTGTGGAGGTGATGATCTCATCAGTGTCTTTGCAGTATAAGAGGTTGGTGATCACTCCTGCTTTTGTCTCTGTGTCACTCTCTGTTGTTTTAGAACCTTCTTTGGCGTCCCATAATGATAATGTTGCTTTCTCCCCTCCCACCAGGACCTGAGGAGGTTAAGACTTTGAGACTTGGATCTTTCCATTTTGTGACTTTTTATGGAGTTGTACAAGTGTATTCGTTGTGATAGAGCCAGTTCTTTTGTGCAAAGAATAAAAACGAATTTCTGCACGCCGCCTGAGCAAAATTTAGACCACGAGACCCCGAGGAGTTTGTGGCAAGCCGCTTTTTTCCAACATATCATTTTTGCTTGCTACAACGTTTTGTACAACAACTAACATGACAGTTTCATCCCAATGAAGAGATTCTCATCTCAATAAAACTCACTTGGTTCGACTTCATAGGGATAGCGTTTTCAACCAATTGAAACACGGGTATATTCTTCTTGACGACCGGCTGCTTCGCGGTGATGTCCCAAACAGTCACCAGCTTGTCTCTACCACTTGTAATCATCTCCTCATTCCCTCTGAAGTAGATGCTGGAGACGCTGCCCATGTGATGTGTCAACACTTGGCATCTGTGGAGTCTCTTTAGTTTCGAGAATTGGAAGTCTCTATGATGGAGATATTGTGGTTATGGCTGCGGCTGCGGCAGAGCCGCTTATATTATAAAAGGTCAGTGATACAAGAGCTCAATTGTACCGTGGTTTTTCACGGTTAGTAACGTGAAAAAATCTCGTGCTGATTTTTATTATTCTGTGACGACTCAAAGCTAAAATAACAAAAACGGCAATGATCCAAAAAGACTTACTGTCCATTGTTGAGATTCCAAAGTCTGATCGTGTGATCTTCTCCACCAGAAATAAGTGTCAGTCTCTCTGTGGGGTGGAAGATGAGGCAGTGTATCGGTCCTCTATGGCCCTTCAGATCGTGTGTTAAATGTCCCTCTGTCGAGTCCCAAACACGAATGTTGCCCTCTGATGAAGAACCAGAGCAGATCAATCCAGAAGTGTGGTCGAAACACAGACTGAGGACAGGTGATTCATGACCTAAAATGGCCTGAGGATGATAATCACAAAGACAAGATCTCTCTGACCTTTCCATTGTCTGATGAGTCTCTGTCTTTCGCCTTTTAATGACCAATAGAATAACTTCATGGCTGCTGTGGAGGCCACGAGTTGATCACCTTTGCTGTTAAATGCAACAGTGATGACTGCTTTCTCCTCCTAATCACGGGTCACAATTCACACTATTTGCCGCCCAACTCACCGCTTCGATGACCTTATTCACTGATCCTGTGGTGAAATCCACAATGTTGATCTTGTCATCACAGCAACAGGCCAACAAATGTCCTGCCATGGATATCTTGCCACTTGTGTACACATTTTTGACAAGGGAAGAACACTCAAAGTCTGTCTTTAGAATCAGCTTTCCCTCTCCCTGATCAGCCGCCATTATGTCTTCCGAATAAATTCTGATCTCACATCACAATGTCAGAAGGGCACAAATTTCTGTGCCCTTGTAATCACAATCATAGTATCACAGCGACAGACCATGAAGAGTCTATTCGAGGAGTGTCTTTCTTTGGCTTCTGGTGGTGTCGCAGGTGCAATCTCATCGACAGTAGTTCAACCATTAGATGTGATCAAAACTAGACAACAGCAGAAGAGTGTTAAGACAAGTAATTACGTCTTCTCGAGACGAAAAACATCTAATTGAACAAGGCTCTTTACGAACAGCTGTAGATCTCATAAAAAATGAAGGCATCTTAAGTCTTTGGAAGGGAACCGTGCCAACGATATACAGAGCTGCTCCGGGCAATGCCCTCTATTTCTTCTTTCTCCACACAATTTCTACTGCTATATCCACTTCTAATGGGAACAAGGTAAGTCTGAAAATATTTTTTGCCTCTTGATCTATGCTTGCATCTCATGTACAGACATCTCTTTTTACAGCCGAGAAAAATAAAAAACCTGAAGAGTACAGCCATTAACTTCCACCCAAGACCTCCTCTTAGGCGCGAGTACAAGAGCTTTAGTGGCTGGTGCTCTCTTACCTGTCACCGTTGTGAAGACCAGATTCGAGGTATTTATTCAAAATTTAAATTTAACGTATCATCTCAATTTCAATTCATTGGTGACGTCATCAGGCTTCTGTAGATGAGAAATATAGTAGCACATGGAATGCATTGTACACAATAAGAAGGCAAGAAGGGCTAAGAGGTGAAACCACTTCCACCAATTTATATTGTCATTTTATTGTGTTGAGACGGACCGCAGAGCCGCGTTCTTCATCCTCTAGAATGTGAATCTGCTGCATGGACTGTTTTACATGTTGTCTTCGACAGTATAAAAATGTCTTTATAACTCTCGAATGATGGATACTGTGGCTGCATCATTGTTAATGTCATCCTGACAGATGCATCATCATCTCAAAGAATGAAACTGATTAGACTCAGCGTTGTTTAGTGGTGCGTCAGCGACAATACTTCGAGATGCCCCTTTCTCTGGGATATATTACCTCGTCTACAAGCGGTCAAGAGAATTTTTGATAGGTGATGTACACTCTGATTTTTTTGCATTTTTGAATTTATTTATTGTTTCTGTGTTAAAAAATGTTTGGCTGACACTTTAGGTCAGATAGGAACAAAGACACACTCGTCACCATCAAGCTACCGATGTGGCTCGTCACAATGTCTTCAGGTATGATTTAGGATCTACACAGTTGTAGACAAGATTTTGAATTCTCTAGGATTTAATGCTGGTATCATAGCGACTGTTGCTACGCATCCACAAGATGTTGTCAAGGTGACTTTATGCCGTATATTTATATATTGACAAAATGCAGACATATCTACAACTCGGTCAGCAGAATTCAAGTCTTTTAGCCATAAAAAATATTTATAATGTGAGTGATATTTTCAATTCACTAAAAATGCAGAAAATATCTGATTCAAAGTAATAAAAGTTATTGATGATATTCTTATGCTCGGCCATTATGTAGAATGTACTGACGTTTCACAGCAGAGTGGAATAACTGGGTTCTATAGAGGCATACTTCCAAGGCTTTTGAGAAGGCCTGCTGTGGCTGCTCTGACTTGGACGATATACGAGAAGCTGCAAAAGGGGATAAGGTAGAAGCATGGTGATGGTTACTTGTGAAGCCTCTTAAGACAAAGAGTATGCATAAAACTCAGAGTTCTTCTGGAATTGAGAATCAAGTGTCATCACATTCCTCAAAAAGGATCATATGAAATTTTACATGATCAATTGAGACAATTTTTGGAGGAAGAAACCAAATCGCGGAGAACCAAACAGCCTCCACAAGGGCAAGGTGAGCTCAGCCCACGTCAAGATATGAAGAATCTTCTGGCTGGTTGTAGTAGCCAATAACCAAGCAAGTTAATAAAGATTGGTTGCTGTTCCCACCATTTTTACTGTTGGTGCTGCTTGGCAGACAACGACTTACGCTTCTTCTGTCCATTTGGTGTCTGAACAAGCGTGAGTGCCGGCACTTGGAAAGTTCACGTAAGAACACTTCTGAACCTGCTTTATTTCTGTTACCACCTTTTTGAGCTTTACAATGCATGCAATGCAAAGAGTCTTTTGAACCTCATCATATAAAAAGAGGGTATTATTATTAGAATGTGTAATTACTTACACAAAATGAGAATGGAAAGAGAGAACAAGAAACAAAGAGAAAGATAACTCAAAGACACGTCCTGGTGTAATTACTTACATGAAGGAGAATGGAGAGAGAGAAAAAGAACAACAAAGAGAAAAGGTAAACTCAAAGACAGTCCTTGATTTTGGACGTTGCGCTTTAAGTGCTTTATTACTCAGCCATAACGGCTGTTCCATGAACACTTGAATCTTCCTAATTTCCGCGTTGTGCATTGTAAATGCGCACGCGTAACTTTGCAAATTTTAATAAATAAACAACAACGTTGATTTAAACGTTGTTACGACTTGTGAATAAATTATATTAATTTATTTGTTCTTTTATGTCATTGATGCCTGGCATTGTCCCCCTGGACA
>MZNV01002878.1:0-20590 GCA_002081555.1 Protostelium mycophagum | reverse complement strand
TTGATCGACAGGCAACTGTATCCTTAAGAAGAAAATCAACCCGAGTCGTTTTGCAAAATGTGACACCGATTGACAAGATGCATTCTTCTACATATAATACCTGGATAACATGTTCAGGACCGTCCACTTGAGATTCGAAGGTGTTGCCGGACACCATGGTTCGTGCTGGTGCAAATGCCGGGCAGTCTTTCCGCCCGAAACCGTAAAAACGCGTGTTTCGGGGTTCCACGAAACCAATGAACCCTGTCACCCAGGGAATGTTCAGTTGTCGAGGCGAGATCGCAGGTTCGGAATCTAAAGGCCTGAAGCCGCAACTGAGTGGCTTGAACGGAACCAACAAACCAAACAACAGCAACTTTCACAAGCGCGGCATCACTTCAAACTAACTTTAAATAGTTTATTGTTCACCTTGATTTCGAAGTTCGGTGGAGAAAACGTGACTTCCTCATCAAAAACCTTCAAAACTGACGCAGACGATCGTTGTAGACGTTCGCCCGTGTTTTTCGTGGAAAACAAACAAAGCGAAATAAATCACGAACAACACATCACAAGCAACATGTTTCCACTTTTCGAATTTATCTACGAAGGTTTTGGGTATTGGGAAAAGGCCAATGAAGAGCCTGCTTGGACACTTGTGAAGAAGACTGAAGATTACGAGATCAGAAGGTATCCATCACAGCTTGCCATCGTTGGAAAGTAGGTTTCCGTATGTCACCATCACTTGCTCACTCTGGAAGGATGACAGGAAATCAATACGAAGATTTTATGAGAGTAGCCGGGTACATATTCGGAGAGAACACAAGAGAAGAAGGTGGTTCCGAGAAGATTGCCATGACTGTCCCCGTGATTGCCGCCGAATCTGGCGAGAAGGTTCGTCGCGATCATCACAATAAATGATGACCGACACAGATCGCCATGACAGTCCCCGTCATGAGCCAGCAAGAAGACAGCGGCAAAGAACTCATCCTCCTCTTACCCTCCAAGTACAAAAAGTTGGAGGACTTGCCCAAGCCGACTAATCCTGAGGCTCACATCAAGCAGATTCCCGGCAGAACCGTCGCTGTACAGAGGTGGGTCCTGCGCTCAAAGACATTTTAAAAATAAAATTACTCACCCAGCAGGTTCTCTGGCAGATACAGAATAAATGACGGTTCTGCGGCTCCTCGCTTGGACGCTTTGGCCCAAGTCCTCAACAGAGACAACATCAAGGTAACTCTTTATCATCATACCGGTCATAAGCTGACAGAGAAAGATGTTGAGTAAGCCGATGTTGGCACAGTACAACCCTCCTTGGACTCCAGGATTTTTGAGAACGAATGAGGCCATGGTGGACATCGATTTCGAACAAGAAGGCGCACACCAGCCATAAATCACATCTTCCTCTACTTTTAATTCTTTTTCTTCTTTTTTTATAAATTTTTTCCTCGTTTTTTCACTTGTAAATTTTATTATTTGCAAAAAAAATTGTTCTATTTATAACAACCAGCCGCGGCATGACTCTGCGCCACAGTGGCAAACTATATTATTGTCTTGGAGTCTTTCATATCTATAGTCAAAGGTGAGCTCTTCTCCCGCTTTGATGTCCCGCACCGCGAAAAAAGCCAAGTGGTAGAAATCCGGTGTTATGACATCTTGCACGATCTGTATGATGTCACGAATCGTTGTAGACGGTGGATTTTCTTCCAAAAATGAATGAAAAAATGAAAAAATAATATGGAAAAACTTACTGGAATAATCCTCAAATTTGGGTCACAAGAGTGATTGTAGAATCTCGACACATTCCCGTACCAGTAAGCGTCGATTCTATTATTGTCAATACGGTAATACTCCTCTGCAGATCTTTTTGTGAAATTTCACTTGAAATTCTTGGAATCAATTGAAATTTTTTTCGCTCGAAAAAATGTTGAAAAATAAATAAAAATAGACTCACGTATAAACCTCTTCTTTTGTTAAATAGTCTAGATCTACAACTCGTCATGTTTGATTTTAAGATTTTTTTTGCTTCACCAAATAGATAGCTGCAGTGTACAGAATCATAAATTTTCCCGCGTTGTTCTGCCTCCTCCGGAGAAACTATTTCTCCGGCGTACTCTGAGACAAAAGTACCCTTGGGGATATTCTGCAGTGAGCGGGCAGCCCATCCTCTATTGGTTGTCTTGAACAACTGTTACAAGTCAAAACTATGACGATGGTGTCGCAGTTTGACTTTGTAACAATTGAAACAATGCAAGCTTTTGTACTACTGCGTTGTAGACAGAGTTGTATTGCATTATTTTTTCATTCATTCACAGCGTTATGTTTATTTCACAGCGTTATGTTTATCTTGGCCATCGCATACAGAGTTGTGCTGCATTAATTTTTTATTACACAGAGATTTCAAATTCCCGGTAGTAACACGTTAAGCCCATAGCAACAGCTTGATATTTGCATTGACTAACGTGCGTTCTTACCAAAGGCGGGAATTCGAGCCCGTCGCGCAAGAGCAAAACCACGGTGAACATATTTCGGCGGCTTTGCCGCAGCTTGTTCGCTTGGATTGTTATTTTATTCTGAAACAAATTCACCTGAATCCGTATTTGACTACCATTTTGCATGACTCTATTTCTACAACTCGAATTACAACCGCAGTTCTTGTTGCATTCGTACAGCATGTCGTCTGCGGTGCTTTTCAATAGTTTCTGTGCGTTGTATCCAAATTCTGTTTTATTTTAATGAAAACCGTCGCATTGGAATAAGATTCTTGGCACAGAAGAATGAAAATAAAAACCACTCACGTCTATTTGGGTTTTTTATGGCACAAGAACACGTATCTTCTCTACATTCATCTATACAATCGCATCCTTGCGGTGTGCCCAATATTGCCACGCTACTCCTGTTTCATTTATCCTTTGTCTCTTTATATCAACTTTCAAATTCGAAAATAAATTTATGCCACAAAAAATTAAAATTTAAAAGATTAAGAAAATCAAATATAAAAAACCCACTTATCAAAAATAATCGTTTCAATCCAAGTGAAATTAGTTGGGAATGGGTCATCATCCACGGTGTTGGATGCAGACAGTGGAAAGATAGAGGTCCCTCTCGACACGTCTTGGATCATGTAACCTCTTTGTGACTCATTCACATCCCCCATGGACCTCAACATCTTTTCATCAGGAGCCAGACAGTCCTTGAAATCTTCAGCCAAGAATATTCAAATCAAGATGTGAGAGTTTTGAAAGAAAAATTCGGTATACGCCTGCACAAACATGGAAAAAAGATTTTAAAATAGAGACTTTTACTTGGTCCTCTTCTACTTCCAGGATCTCAATCTCCTCATCTCTCTGCTTTTTATCTCTGTATGTCTTTAATCTACTCAGATATGACTCCATCATGGCCACGTCCATCTCTAAGATCTTGGCACTGCTCTCTTTGGAAGTACATTCTAAGAGTGACTGGTGCTTCATCACCAATAATTCCTCCGTGATTGGTTGTGGAAGTAGTTTTAATCTCTGTAACGCGATAGATAGATGTCTTAGCTCCTCCGTTGTTCGATGGCTCTTGCCTGGATTATGATCACTGCGAGGAAGTATGATCCGGGCTGATTTTGAGAAGTCATCTGTTGAATAGTCTTCGTTTTGTTTTTGGTCCGCTGTTCTAAAATCCAAATTGAATGATAACCGTTCGTTTGTCATCTTCTGATGATTTGAAATCACAATAAAGCGGGATTTTTTCGCGGTGTAGATTGACATGGCAGGCCACGAAATATTTTTGACAGACCAGCTTGGTTTGAGGACCTCAAACCCCAAAGCCATATATTTCTGGAGTAAATGCTGACTCACCTCAAGACCAATGCCCTCACAGTCACATTAATAGAACAGTGACGCCTCAGACGTTGCTCAAAGTGGTTCGAAGCACGACAATTGGTTTCAGCTGGTGTGTCTGGAGCGAAAATATCGCTCATGCCAGAAAAGAGTTCTAGAATCGTGTGCGCCCTTCTTCTGTTGCAGATTGAGCGTTCTTCCCGCTGCTACCAAAGAATTTGTCCGCCTTTGTCCTGACCTTAACCGAAAAGAATCAAGCAGATTTCGAGAACCGCGTTCTGATCCTTTCTGCCGCCGATCTCCTGATATTGTCATTCTGTAGAGTTAGTACTTTTATTGACGGCACATGAGGAAGACAGATGAGGTGTCCACTCAACCAGTCACTCCTCTACATTTAGATAACCATCCCCGTATAGAGGAGATTTTACATCCTGCAGCCAACACAAAATGGATGTTTATCACTTGCGAAGAGAGAAGAGTTTCTGTCAGATTAGAGGATCTAATGCAAGTCTTAATTGCATTTCTGAAGAGGACATTCAGTATAGAGAATCTCGAGTGTTATCAATCATTAATCGAGTACAAAACCAACTCGGACAATGCAACAGCGGACGATATGACCTCACGGGCCACCAAAATCTTTGATCGATTCATATCTGAAGACTCCGAAACACAAGTCAATCTCGATTCCGAAACCAGAAAAGCATTACAAGCCATCATCAAAGAGAAGGAGGGCACTATGGTGGCGGCCAATACCTTCGATGAGGCAGCCGGCGCGATTCTTACATTATTACGATTAGATGCTTATCCGAAATTCCTCAAGAGTAATGAGTACAGACAATACATTGGTGAGCCATTAGACATTTATTCATTATGATGTCAATCATGCAACATCCGGTGGTCAGACAGTCGTCACCCGAAAATATTTCCACATTTGACATGTTATAGAGGACCTATACTGGAACGAAAAATCACAAAAGGAGGTCAGTCTTTTGTCATGAGATGTTCAAACGAATCACGTCACTTACCGTGCTGATTCGCGGTGAATTCTCGAAACAGCATTGGACAGCAATGCGAAGCGCGGCAGAGCCGCATGGGAAATGCGTAAAGAATGCGTAAAAATTATGTCTTCTTGTCTGAATAATACACCAAAAATATCTGGTTGCAAACAATGATCCGCAACCAACAGGATCCTTTCAATCTTCTTTTCGTCTGATTCGCAAGATCGTCTTTATACGTATGGTTGCCATAGATACACGGTTGCTTAACGTGAATTTCACGTTAAGGACCTGTCAAATATGTACGCAAAAAACTGTTTTGTAGAGTCTGGCAAGCCTTGGAACAGATTTTAAAAAAATGAAATTTCGGCTTTACCTGTGATGCAACTTTCCAAGAAAATTTGAAATCAAGTCGACAATCTCAACTAATGTCGACACCTGATGTACATGTCAATATTTCGTCTTATATATTTGAATCTATTCGTTTGAAATCTGCTTCTGACCATCGCACAGAAGGAGGTGAACAGATTTTCTGTGTCACACAGCGGTGAAGTATCACTGCTCAAGATGATGCTCGGACGTAAAGGAAGTTTACCTGAGGAATCTGTACAGAAATCAACCACACAACAAGAAGTAAGTTGAATTTGTGAGATGCCGCATTTCTCCTTCAGTATTTTTGCATCAAATTGTCACAATATGGTAAATACATATCAGCATTGAAAGATATGTTACTATCAGATTTTTCGGCAGAACAAGAAGCAAGTTTAGTGAAGTGGTCAAACACGCTAGCTTCAGGTGCTAGTCCTTCGGGTTCGTGGGTTCGACTCCCACAGCTTGCAACCTTTTTATGTTCACCTTTGTTCCTCCATTCATTAATGCAGGTCGACATGGCCCAAGTGAAGCACAAATGTGAACGCATCATCGAGGTAATGCGCGGTCATCGGATGACATCCGGTTCTGATCTCTTTAGATCTTCAATGAAGTGGACGCGATGAGTTCAGCAGAATACACGAATTGTTTGACTGTGATCCTGCAAGGCCTTGATGTTTTAAAAAGGCTGAAAGCAAGTAAGCCTCTTTACACTATCTTGCACAAATCTTTAACTTTTTTCTCCCACCACATCGGAGTTGTAGAGCACCGAAAGATTGTGTCGTTGTAGATATAGCGATTTACGTGGTCAGGGGTGCCCGAGAGGGAGATGCGAGACCTGAGGATTTGCACGAGAGACTACCACATGTATGTTGAAACGCTCAACTTGACGGGTAATCCATCATTCATTCAACACTCACCTTCTTTGCGGATCCGTTTATGCTGCATTCTTCTGGGAAAGAGATCTTTTCGCGGCTCGCCAGATTAAATTTTGAATCGATCACCAAACGCTTCTTTCTTTTGCAAGGTCTCCCGCAGTAATTTTTTCGTTGCTCTCGAGAGACCCGGGAATTTTTTGAAATTTGAACAGAGGGTTTTCCCGCGTCATTTGAGAATCATCTATTCAATCGCTGAAAAAATCTCATGTCAATTACTATGAAAAAAAACAATCTTCACGTCAAAACATAGACCCATCTTCTGAAAATTCCAGGAAAATTATCCTCTTTTCTGTCCCATTACAGATCCCCACACCGCATGAAATTATCCGCTTATAGCATCGAAATTTACTCGAAATTTCAGGTAGTCAACGAGGAAGAACAGGACGTTGTGGGCGAGACGCCACGTCTCACGGGGCAAGCCACTCCCTCGGGATTTTGGCGGCATTATTTCGGCTTCAATGTGAGATTTTTTTATTTTTTTATTGTGGGTTTAGATCTTTACCTTGGAAATTATAAAGTTTTTTGAAAACATAAGATTTGGAAAATAGCGTGAATATTCTCGGGAAAGATTGACTGGTTGTAGTTGTACATAACTTGGAAGTCATTAGTCAATGCTCTGGCGGACTACACAAAGATAGAGATCTCCCCGTATGTAGAATCACTACTGAAATGCATGATAGGTGATTGAAGGGAAATGAAACATTTATCTGTTATATCACTTTAAAGATTATTATGAATATCATTAATTCGCAAAAAAACAGTGATTTCATCAAAAAAAACATCACAGTAAATATCCACGCATCTGAGACCTTATGACCTGGCTGATGTGTTGTAGATACGAGCAACACGGACATGGCCAACAGACATATTTTTGAGACATTTTTGAAATTTTTCGGACCCATCTACAACCCAAAAGCGAGCTTCGTAAACTGTATAGACAATGTGAGTGGTAGATCCGACATGTCAAATACGTCAGATTGACACGAATAGACCCAGCGCATTTTTCAGGCGAAATGGTTTTACGGATTTTTGACAAATAACGAGAGTGAATTTTTATTGACAGACGAAAAACCTGGAACTTTTCTCTGCCATATCCCGAAGGTAAGAAAAAAATGGAAAAAAGGACCACTGAATTTCTATTTTTTTTACTCTTTTTTCGGTTGTTTTATTCCTTTTTCGTTTTTTTTCGTTTCTTTCCTACTTTTTTTATTTTTTCCCTCTTTTTTTTCGTTTTTTTCTTTCGTAAAGCTGCAAACTAAATAAAAAATGAGAAAAAGAAATTTAGGAAATTCGAAAAACAAGTGGCATTTGAGACAAGTATTATTTGTGAAAGAAGGTTCTATGAACCATACCATGAAGAACCTGATCAGAGTTTGATGTGATTACAGACCATGACGAACCTGATGAGCATTCATTACATCGATCACAAGAAGAGGATACAACAATTAGACATAACCCCGAACGAGGAGGGAGTCTTACTTCATGATCTCCACAATCGTAAAGAGAAGGTTTTCATGAGCATATACGACGCCATCAAAGCAAACAGGTGACTCATATCTTCTCGATGTTTGTCTGATCAACACAGCGACATATTAAAGACACCACTGCTAACAACGACACCTTTCGAGTCATGGTTCTGGGGTGACATCACAGTGGAAGAGGCTACAGAGATCGTCGGCACAAAAGAGAGTAAGTGTTGGGAAGATACAGGGCCATATCTGATCATGACACAGAGGCCTTCTTAGTGAGGCAGAGACCCCGCGAGATTGCAGGTTACACAGCCACCTATGTCTTAGATGGAAAGGTAGATTTTCAATGATATGATCTTTACATGAAACTGAAAATCTCCTAGACAAGACACAGTCCCATCAAAAAGGATTTCAGAGGATGGCAATTAGAGAACGATGGAGTGAAGACATATCCGACGCTTGATTCTCTCATATCACATTACAAAAGGACACTCCTCTACCCTTGTGTCTGCCACGCGAGCCTAGTTCTTGCCATGAATGACGACCAGAGACTTTCACTTCGATAAAATTTTGTATTCCCGCGCATTCTATTGATTGAAATACGTTCCTGAGGAAATTTCGAATTTCCCGCCAAGATTTTGGCGCGAAACATTTCAATTTCTGCCTTGAAGGAAACCATTCCGAAACGGACACAACACAAACTCAGTCCCCCAAACATGACCAGCACTGCACCAACCACTCTCTTTGGACGTGATATTACCAATCAAGCCGCTGCTAAGAAGATCATCGACGCAAAGAAGGTAGCTGCCGCTGAGGTCGTCAAGAAGACATGGAATGGAACCCACACTCGCTTCGACTCTGAGAATGCAGAGATCATCGCCGTAGAGACACCCGCCACAAGAGAACTCAAGGAACTCAAGGAACAGACTGAAGCCACTCCATTCCTCTTCTCTAGCCCTGTCCTCGTCAAGTCCCTCTCCAGCTCCCAGGAAATCGATGAGCAAGAAGAGTTCGAGGATGAAAATGACGAGAATCAAGATCCTGAGGACGAGACCGCAGATAATGTTGACGAGTCGGACATGTGGAGTCTCAGAGAGCCCAAGAAGGAGGCCAAATGGTGTGGCTCTCACGTCTTCTTTTCCTGCTCTTCAGATGAGGAAAATGTGGACGATGAAGACGAGATCGAAGCCGCCCACAACGACGACCAGATGGACATCATCGAGAGAAACTTCTCTGCCCTCACTGCCGACTCTGAAGCTTAAGATGTTTCAGACAAGAAGAGAAAAAAGAACAAGCAAACCTCAGACGCAGAGTTGAACTCTTGCGCGATCCAATCGATTGTACAGAATAAATGCATCAAAATTATCTTCCACTCTTTTCTCATCGAAATCATTCTTCCAGTGGCACCTTGGGGAAAGCTCGAAGAGTGGTGCCAAAGCCTTGTTCAGACACAAAAACAGCAACAGGACCAACACAAGAAAATAAACAAAATCCGAAGAGAAACGAAATCACACACATTTTATTTTAGTTGGTCTCCACAACACGGATATTGGTCTGGTGGATCTCCTTGGTGAGTCCGGCCTCCTTGGCCTCAGCAGCGACTTTGACATCTCTGTTGAGAGCATCGTTTCTGTTGTCCAACTGTCTTAGCTCAGTCTGGAGCTTGTTCACCTGAAAAGGATCAGAAAAATCGTCGAGGACCGAGCGCGAGGAAAAACCAGCCGCGTTGTAGATTCAAAATGATGACAAAATAACCTTATTCTTTTCGCGCTGGGCTGCCTCGCGCTCGGCTTCGAGTGTGCGCTGCAGAGACTCAACCTGAGTGTCCATCTTCTCCTTTTCGCTTCTCCATTCGGCCAAGAGACCTTGGTTCTTCACTCTTTCTCCTTCGTATTGGGGCTTCAGAGTGTCGATCAGCTCCTTGGCGATGTGGACCTGCTTTGTGTCAATTTCGTGAGGAAATGCGCTGTTGAAATAAAATTCAAAATTGTACCTGGCTCTCGAGCTTGCGGACATAGTCGAGTCTCTCCTTGTGGGTGGCCTGAGTGGTCTTGATCTCTTCCTCCAATCTGAGCTGGAGTGCGGAGGTCTTTCTCTGCTCCTCGGACAACATGGTGGCGAGGCGTGCGGCTCTCTGGCTGGAGGCCTCTTGGAGCTTGAGTGTCTCCTTCAGAGTGCTCTCCTTCAGCTTGGCAAGACCTTCGGCTTCCCTGTACACGTCAGTATGACGACCGATGACGTCATCATTTTACGCACTTCATTCTGCGGCTGGACTCGGATCTCTCCTTCTCGAGAAGGGCGATGCGGCTGACAAGGTCGGTCTTCAGCTCTTCAAGTCTCTTTTCAGACTCGGCAGTGACCTGTCGACGTAAGATTATCATTCTACAACCTGCCATAAAAACTCTCACTCTCTTCTGCTCGGCCAACTCCTTGGAAAGTTGGGCAGTCTGCTCCTTGTGGACGGAGACGACTTTCTTCTGTTCTGCCTCGTACTGCTCTCTCAGCTTGCTCTTCTCGATCTCCAACTTGGTGGAGATGGAGTTGCGCTCCAGCTCCAACTCCTTGGAGAATTGCTCCACTCTAGCGACCAATTTAGCGCGGTCAGATTTGGCGAGCTTCATGTCTTCCTCGGCCTTGGCCACGAGGTCCTGGAGCTCCTGATCCTGTCAGATTCGTCCTCGAGATTTCCTCGAAATTTCGCACCTGGGTCTTGCTCTTCTCTTGCTCGTACTCAGCCTTCAAGAGGGTCAGGATGGCTACGGAGGCTTCAAGCTCTTCGTGGGATTTTCTGACAGCAGCCTCTAAGCGTTGGATCTCGTGCTCGTGCTCAATCTTGAGTCTCTTTACTTCTGCTGCGGCCTTGTGTCTCTCGGCTGCCACGTCATCGGTGTCTTTGATCTTGAGCTTCTCGATGAGCTCCACTTGGGTCTTATGCTGCTCCTCGGCCTGTCAAACATGTCAAATAAAATCACAGACGTCAAAATGTCACCTTCTTTCTGTCAGCCTCAGCTTGGGTGCGGAGGGACTTGAGTTGCTCCTCGTACTTCTGGATGGTTCTCTCCTTCTCTTTTTGGGCATTCTCCAAAGCCTTCGCCTTCTCTTCGGCTCCCTTGTTCTGCACGATGATGATCTTGTCGTTGATCACCTTCAACTAGTATTTCTGTCAGTCTACAACGAGCTTGTGTATGTGGACATTTATATCGTCTTACCTCTTGGGTCAGGTGCTCGATGGTGGACTTGTTGGATTCGACGTCTCTCTGTCTCTCTTGCTCGGTCAAGGCGAGTTGGTGTTGTTCCTCCTTCAGCTGCACATCAAGCTGGTGAAGGCGACCGGATTGCTCCTCAATGCGCTGTATCATATTAGTATTCACAACGTTGTAGATGGTCGATAATACCTTTCTGAATTGTTCGATCTCGGATCCGAGGGTTTGGTTTCTGTTGAGTAACTCCTCCTTGTGCTTTGTCTCAGCATCCAACTTTCTTCTAAGGTCTCTGCAAAAGTCTGTGGCTGTCTTAAACTCGGATGTGACCCTGTCTTGTTGCTCCTTGTACTTGAGCTTTTGTTGGTGTAATTCCTCGTCTCTTCTCTTCTCCTCTTCGGCCAGTTCGACCTTCAACTTTTCGATGACATCTCTGGCGACCTGTTTTTATTCAGAAAAATCGGACTACAACGAGACACTTTTGGAAAATAAATTCTGAGAAAAATGACCTGGATCTGCTTGTCGAGTGTGGCCTTGTCTTGTTGCTGTGTCTCGATGATGGAGAGTTCCTCCATCAAATCCTTGCGAAGCTTCTCGATGGTCTCGTTGTAGTAAGCACTCTGAGCGTCTGCTGCAGCTTTGTACTCCTCGGCGAGCTTTGTGTCTTGGACTCTCTTTCTGAGGAGCTCGAGGAGCTTTTGCTCGACGTCGTACTCGTCTCTGAGGTCAGGCTGGGTTTTTCAGATGGCACGTTGTAGATGGAAGAAAATCATTAATATTCAAAATGGCAAGAGCTGCAACAGAAATACTTCGGTGTTCAAAAGTTAAAGACTGACCTGGATCTCGTGTTGGATTTCGCGGATGGCGAGGTTGGCGACGAGGCCGGCCTCGTTTCTCTCGGCTTGAGCTAATGCCTTCTCGAGTCTGGCGATACGTTCGTTCGCGGCATTCAACTCCTTCTAAAGATAATATCAGTCATGATGACACATTTAGACACCCACTCTCTGAGCTTCGAAGCTGGAAGAACCAAGCTTGAGGGCGGAAGCGGCAGCAGCTCTCAATCTCTCGCTGTACGACAGCTCTCCCTCGAGCTTTCTGAATCGGCGACCCACGATGGGGACCCATTGAAGTGATCTGATGTCTTCCTGAGATTTTCCTGTAACTCTGGAAGCGGCGTAAACTGGAACGTTAAGGACGGTGATGGCGAGGGTGAGCCAGAAGGTGGCAACGGCTCTGACTATGATGAAAGCGTAGGCGGCGGGAAGGAGGATGATGGGAGTCTTAGCGGGACCTCTGGAGACGGAACGTCTCTGTTGAGTCTTCATTTTTATGATCTGGTCAGATTAGATGAGTGTGGAGTTGTAGCAGAGTGTAACTCACTGTTTAACACGTGAACGTAGATTTGAGAAGCGTACGACTAAAACATCATCAGTGTTCGCACATTTATATTGATCAATGGTGTTTTCATCACAGATCTCGATGTTTAAGCACATGAAGAGTTATAAAAACATGTTGCTGACCTTGTCGTTGTCTATTTAGTGGTTTTTGCGCGATTCCAAATTTTTGACTTTCTTTCAACACAAGAAATCTCCTCGCAAACAGGTATTCTGCCCTTCCCATTTTGTTATTCCGAAGGACGCAAGATTGCCCACAATCTCGCCCAGAGACATTAATCCGGATGTCCATCCATTCAGTATGTTACAGAACAAAAAGGAAGCAAAAGACACCCGGTTACAGACTGTAAGGAACTCAGCAGTTCCAACACCTTCTCTACAAACTAACTTCCCTGCGGTCGAGAACACGTCATCTTCGTCCCCAAAGAAGTGTACTCTTAGAACATCAAGTGACAACTTGTCATCAACAGCAATTGATGGGGGAGTAATGTATAACAGAGTTCCTGACGATTCTCATCATGCTCTTCGATGTGCATCGAACAAAAACAAAAATACCTCCCCTCAAAAATCTTTGCAAAAAAAATATTATTCAGTGTTTTATCAGATGTTTTCTTCAAATCAAGAGGCATTTTCCCTTCTTTTTTGTTGTGCCGGGAGTAGCTGGTTGTTCTTCTTCAGCGTGGCCGTAATCCTTCTTCCACTTTTTGATCTCTCTGACGAGCTCATGAAAAGCTTCCGTCACATTGATCTTGGTCTTGGCAGAAGATTCCATGAATTTGCATCCGATTTTTCTGCGAAAATGAGTGAAAATTTCTGGAAAGAATCCGGCGGGAAACTCACTTGGCCAGCTCTTCTCCCTTCTCTTTGGGGACTTCTCTGTCTGATTCGAGATCGCATTTGTTGCCCACCAGGACAAAGGGAACCTTCTCGGCGTCTTTCACCCGTAAAATGTGGTCGTGCAGTGTTTCGACCTGATATGAGTATAAAGATAATGGAGAGAAAGCGGAATGAAGGCGGTCATACCTCTTGGAAAGAAACATTGTATGTGATGGAATAAACACAGAGGAAACCATCTCCAGTTCTCATGTACTGATCTCTCACCGCGCTGAAATCTACGCCCGTATCAGAGAGAAGAGAGATGAATGATCTCTAATTAACCTTCTTGGCCGGCAGTGTCAAAGATGTCCAAAATACATTCTTCTCCGTCCACATTAACCTGCTTTCTGTAACTGTCTTCTAAAGTGGGATCGCTATATTGAGTTAAGAAAGAAGAGAGGCACAACATCTTTTTCCGCCCGATGGAACGCTTCCACTGGTCATTAAAAAATATTACTCACTATTCATCGACAAAACGTTGCGAGATGAAGCGTATGGTGAGACATGATTTTCCTGAAGAAATGGTTAAGACATGAAAAACTTCTTTTCCTAAGAAACTGATCCATCCCATTCCACTCACCAACTCCTCCAAGACCGACTAATACAAGCTTATAAAGCGACATTTATAAATTCTGGCACACATTAAACCCAGTACTCTATCTTTACTTTACCTCAAAGGGTATTGTCAGTGTACTTCTACAAGATGAGCAGCGATGAGAGCCGCTTGAAGTGTTCTAAAATCGACCAGAGAAAAGTTTGTTCGTCCAACAGACGGTCTTGACACAGGTATTCCTGTCCACTTTTCTCCATAGTCTCGGAACAAATCATATTTTTCGCGATGTCATGACACGATGTCGTTTTATCCTCTTTATTTTGAAGCGAGCTTCTGCAGTTCAGCTGCGCACTCTTTACACTTGTCGTTGAGGGAATCTTGTCTGCTGCTCAGCTTCTGCAGCGCTCCATGGTCCTTTGCCATCTTGATACTTGCTTGGTCATTGTACATCTACTTTTTTCAGTTTTCCCGCCATAAACCAAGATTCGAAATTTGAATCGTCCCTTACCAGGTTGCCAAGTGCAACGAAGGATCTCAACAAGTTCTCCTGCTCAGTTTCGCCTTCAACAGAAGTCAACAGACCGACCATCATCGCCGATCGACTCTCTGATGTCAATTTGACAGCACCAGTCGAATAACTACTCCGTGTTAGAAATGTTAGCTCGACCATCTACAACTGTATTTACTTGAGGAGGAGGGTGGCTGCTCCAAGTCTGACGTTCTTATTGCTGGAAGAGACCAATGATGCAACGATGGGCAGAAACTTGAAAATTTAGAATTAAAATAATAACTTTTCTCAAAGATCAATTTTCCTGGAATTTTTTGGCATTTTTTTGACCATTTACCTCAGCTTGGGTTGTTGTGAGGAAACCCTCTTTGGCATCAGTCCATCTGAACAAATTGACAAAAGATCTCAGTGCTAATGTCTGGTTGGCGGGAACCTGAAGAATTTCAATTTTGAATATCAAGGGAGGTCGAATTACCTCGCTGAGGAGGTTGACGGTAACTACCGTGAGAACCTCGTTACTATCACGTAGCACTTTCTTCGTGCCTTCAGGGTGTACTATAAATAGACGCAGCAGATCTAGCACTGGGAAGAGCAGATTGCTGGGCCATTGTAGAGCCTTCTTCAGCGCTCTAAACTCGTTGTCTTTGAAGTCGGTCACGTGATAACGTGAGGTATTTGAGAGCGTTTTAAATAATTGTGCCAAATCTTCCATCTCCGCTTCCGAGAGGGAAGTCCCCACCCCACACTATTTTTATTTCAATGAGAAAATCGTTGTAGATGGAATATAAAAAAAATTCTCATACCTGTCCGTTGAATTCGACGATTTTGTTTTGTATTTGGGTGAAATTTCCGGTGTCAAAGTAAATGGGATCACGCTGTTGTCTTCAGTATTTGTGCGTCTACAACTATATCTACAATTAAAACTCACCACAGGGAAATATTTATACGTTTTTGGGAATCGCTTTTCGGCCTCTTCTCTGGCTAACTATCCATTGTCAGCATTTTTTCTAAGTTCAAATGTCACTATTACGCTACAACACTACCACATATTTTACACGTGAGGAAATTTTGTTGTGCATGTTTTTGAATACCAGAATGTAGATTTTCTCGCACCTTCTGCATGTCGCCTTGTGTGGATGTGGTATACGCTCCTGAACCAGTGAGTGGGTCAGAGTAAGTTGGTCCCTGGGCCTCTCCCAAAGTGACGGGGTTACTGTTCTTGATGATAAACTGGGCGACTTGTTCCAAGAAATTTCTGCTCATGTCGTTCTTGTCTAAAAATTCCTGGGCGGTAGCATATGGATTTTCTGCGAGATTTCAGTGAAATTTCGACGGAAATGGACTCACCAGAGTTGTTGTAGCCGAGTTTTCGGTTTATTCCATCTCCAACATCAACATCTATTTTTGTTACATTTCATGTAACAATACGTTTTTACAATGAATTTTTACCCCAGATGTAGTCGTATTCTTTTCCGCTCATGAGTTGCTTTGACTGATTGGCTTTTGCGTCCAGCATTGTTCCCACCATGCTCCATTTGTGCTTTCCAGAGCTCCATGAGTGCACCTGTTATTCTTCAGCATTGTAGATAACCACAGTATTTTTCATATGCTCAGCTTTTCTGCGGATTTTGCACTTTGGCACCTCTTCTTGAAAGGATTGTGTATTGCATACTTTAAGTATTCTCAATAATAAAATGAGGTCACAACAGCAGAGCTGCATGCACAGAAGGCATCACGTTATGGTGATATTGGGACTTCATATGATGTCTTTTGTAACTTCAAGGAGGCATTGTTTTCAGTGTACCTCCACATTGGCGCCGTTTCTAATCATCTTAATCTCTCCTTCTTTTGTTCCCGGAACATTCAATGCATCTGGTGTCAATATCTTATCTGAAGACATCTCACCGATGGTTCCTCTACAACCGGTCAGTACCATCAAAACTTTCGAGATTCCACTCACGGTGGAAGAGATTGAGATGAGATGGACGCGTTGTAGTTGGCAATAACATCCTCAGGTGCTTTTCTACCCTCACTTCTCGTAAAGATTCCTGAAATCTCAAGTGAGCGAATTATCATAGAAATTTCACTCACTCGCTACACCGTCAGAAGCCCCCGTGACCAAGTCTCCATTTGGTAGAAAAGACACTGACCAGACAGAGGCGGGATGTACAATGGATTGTACACATTCGGGACCCCTCCAGATCCTCACTGTGCGGTCTTCACCTCCTGCAGCTATCTCTGACCCGTTGTGGTTGGCGGATACTGAGTACAAGAAGGTGTCTGTGCCAAAGTTCTGATGGATCATCTCACCATCGTAGGTCCATAAGATCACCACTCTGTCATGATGTCAATCATGATGAATTTTTCTAATCAACAACATTTAAATTTCATCTCTGAAAAGATCAGAATCACACCCGTCGTTAGCGCATGAGGCGAATCCCAAATTTTCCACAAGAGCCAGGCCCTTCACACATTCCGAGTGTCCCGTCACCGTTTTGAAGCATTTTCCGCCCCTCCATATTTTTATCGTCTTGTCTGCTGAGGCCGTCACTATATCACCATTGGGCAGGCCCAATACACCCCAAACGGCGAGCTGATGACCTTCTAAGACTTGTACACAGTGAGTTCCTTCCCAAACTCTGGCGGTTCTGAGGCGGTTAATAGATGTTTTTGTTTTAATTTTCTGATATTTTTTCTTGGGTATTGAAATAAAAGCTCACTTGTCCCAGGAGCCAGAGATGATGTGTCCATCAGCAGTGATAGAGAGGCTGGAGATCGTGTCATTGTGTCCGATCAAGGTCGAAAGGGGTTCCTCCCGGCTGGCGTCCCTGTATCGGAGTGAGCAATCGTTTTTAAAATTCAAAAGAAAGAAGTGGCGGGAGAATGACTCACCAAACGTTGATGATCTTGTCGTTTCCACCAGAGACAAACCCACTGAAAGGATACAGAGGTGATTTTGGGAGAGGCATCACAACACTGACAAAATGGTTGTGTCCATACAATTTTTTCAACTTGGTCTGATCAGACTTTCCAAACACTAAATAATTTGTATGATTGAGATCACGCTGAAGTGGTTGTGATTCACTTGTGATCAATCATGATGAACTGTTCAATGTAGAAATCACCTCATTGCCGCTCTCTGGATCCCATACACGAACACTACGGTCTCTTGACGCTGAAAGAACAAATGCTTTACCATCATGCTCCAGTGTTGCGACACTACGAACCTAAAGGGTCATTCTTCTACACAAAAACATTTTTGCTCACATCTTGTTCATGTCCCGTAAGAAGACGTGATAAGGCGAAGGTTTCTGAGCTCATGTTTGTTCTCTTCGCGTGGTTTGTGATATCCGATTGAAATTGATGATGACGTAGAAATGACACCAAGTCACAAATATTTGGTCATTCGCATTCTGCGAATTCATAACATCAGTAGTTTTGATCTCTGAGATAAACACGACGATATGACTTCGGAGCGAAGAAGGAAGGAGATCTATACTTATACGGCACCATGGCCAATATATGGGATGCATTGGAGTCCGCGACCCGATCAGAAATTCAGATTGGCTGTTGGGAGTATGTTGAAAGATTACAATAACAAGGTAATGCAAAAATTTTATACCGGTGATTCTATAAAATCTCGCTTGAAAATATTAACGGTCGAAATTCGAATGGAAAATGAACATTTCAGGTGGATATCGTGCAGCTGAATGATGAACGTGGCGAATTTGAAGTCAAGGGATCTTTTCAGCACTCTTACCCCGCCACAAAGGTCATGTGGAGGCCCAGTAGAACCGCCGTCGGGCCAGATCTTCTCGGCACGACTGGTGATTATTTCAGATTATGGGAGGTGAAACCAGGAAAGAAGGAAGTCGGAATGAAATGCCTTCTCAATAACGTGAGTGGATTGATTGTCTAATGTTGAAATCGAATTGCATGATTTCTAGAGTAAACTCGAATCATTTTTGATGATGTCACAAAATGCTCTCATACGCTTCATTAAAAATGAAAACTTCATCATCTTTTCGCTTGTTAAGTTTTGTCGTTGATACCATCTCTTTTGCACCAAAATTACGCTTTATCTTAGCCAAGGGTATGATTGCTGCACAGTAATCTTTGCACATTGTTAACGACTCCGTGAGCCCTTCAGCCTATCAGACTCATCATCCTCGATTTGTGAAGTCGATTATATTTTTCACTACGGCAGAGCCGCATCCACCCTTTGATAGACAAATTCAACTACGGCAGAATCATAACCTCTTAAAAATACACCGCCATGCAGATGATCCATCACGATGACACATTGCAGAATAAGACATCAGAATTCTGCGCACCGCTGACTTCTTTTGATTGGAATGAAACGGATAACTGTCTTGTTGGGACATCCAGTATAGACACCACCTGCACAATCTGGAACATTGAGGTATTTTTCACATTTTATTTTCATTTGCAATAAAATTTAAAGTTTGCGATTCTGCTGTAAAAACAAGCACTTGAAAATGAATGAAATTTCACGGTAACTTATCGTGATATTCACGTCAATTTACCGTGACCTCCCAACCTTTATCAGAAAGTTGACACGATTGTAGACAGGACAAGCCAAGACACAATTGATCGCGCACGACAAAGAGGTGTATGATATTGCCTTCATGGCGAAAGGGACTGACGTCTTCGCCTCTGTCGGTAAGAATGTCGACAAAATCACTTCCCAAATATTTGGGACTTTAAAAATCCAAGAAAATTCTCGATTTGCAAAAAGAAATTGTCTGTCAATATGAAAATATCGCATTTTTGTCACGTTAAGAAGCACGGTTGTTACCGAGAATCTTCACGGCACATGATGACGTTTTCATCAGGAGCCGACGGTTCAGTGAGAATGTTTGACTTGCGGAGTTTGGAGCATTCCACCATCATATACGAAACTCCGGACTTAACTCCGTTACTCCGGATCTCATGGAACAAGCAGGATCCCAATTATTTGGCCACCGTCATGATGGAGAGCCGGAAGGTCATCATTTTAGACATCAGGTAGATTTCCGCCGTTTTCATTTGACACGTCACATCTGACGTTTTTGACAGGGTCCCGTCCCTCCCCGCCGCAGAGTTGGACGGCCACGTGTCGTGTGTGCATTGGTCTTCTAGTCAACCGGAATGGATATCTATCGCTTTTGGTAATAAGCTGCAAATGTTGCGTGTCTAAAAAGGTCCTCTTCGGCTTTTGTTAAAATCTATCACTTAATATTAAGTGGAATTTTGAGGGTTTTCATCCAATTACCACTGCGCCAAAACAACAAGCAAGTTTAGTGAAGTGGTCAAACACGCTAGCTTCAGGTGCTAGTCCTTCGGGTTCGTGGGTTCGACTCCCACAGCTTGCAACATTTTTATGTTGACACTAGTGATTTGTTTTCTACAAATCATTTGACCATCAAACATCTATGTTTCACACCCTTTGAATAGACACTGTTATCCATTGGAAATACTCTGTAAATGATCAGACCAATGATGATGACAAACGCAAAAGTTCAGTTCTCTCTTCCTCTGGGACATGTACTGCTGGTTTTGCTTCATAATGTTTACGAAATGTCGACTGTAAAATTTCCTCAGATGTCTTGATCCATCTTTCCTCCCAATTGGCCTTCTTTAAGACCAATGATGATGACAAACACAAAAGTTCAGTTCTCTTTTCCTCTGGGACATGTACTGCAGGTTTTGCTTTATAATATTTACAAAATAACAACTGTAAAATTTCCTCAGATGTCTTGATCCAGCTTTCCTCCTAATTGGCCTTCTTTAAATATTGTAGTTCAGTTCTCTTTTCCTCTGGGACATGTACTGCAGGTTTTGCTTTATAATATTTACAAAATAACAACTGTAAAATTTCCTCAGATGTCTTGATCCAGCTTTCCTCCTAATTGGCCTTCTTTAAATATTGTAATTTAAGCAACAAGTAAAGAACTGTAGATATTTATCCTCTACATCATTTGTATATATACTACTCACAAACAGCTAGGCAATACATTTCAGAGGAGTCATTGAGCTTATAGTATTTTTAAGTATCACAAGCATCCTCTGAACAGAAGAGACCTCAAACTTTAAGCTCAGTTTTTACCTATAACTCTGATAATTCAAATAAAAATTGTATTTTAACTTAAAATTTAATTTTAAACTGCAAAATTATGGGGAAAATAAAATGTTCCACAAATGCTTGTTTTTGTATTTATTCATCATTATGATTGAAATGACATTACAGTTTAAGCTGCTTGGCATCTGAAAACGTTTCTTATTGGAAAAAATGTTAAGTTAAATCATAATTAAATTGAATTAAAAGATTTAACTGTTTAATTTATATCAGATTGAGTGCTACCATAGATGATCTTATTAATCTTCTTTCTGACAGCCTTCTTCCTGATATAGTGTCAGGTATCAATGCCATGAAAGAATGAATAAATTAATATAATTTATTTGCAAGTTACTTCAATGTTTAA
>MZNV01002874.1:0-19875 GCA_002081555.1 Protostelium mycophagum | reverse complement strand
CATTGGGCATGTTTTGAGGGAAGAGACAGACACCGCCGGAGGGGATGTTGCCAGAAAGCTTCAACTCACCCTGTATCACTATGAGAAACAGAATCGAGGATTAGATCATGAATTACCTTGAATCCATTTCCTTCTGCACCGACGGTGATCTCAATGGGCTGGCTTTGAGAGACACAGATGATATGGTCTCCATTGTTGTACATGGTGTTGGGATCCTGCCTGGTCTGCTTCACGACATTGTAAAAGGCTTGGACAATAGAGATGGGTGCTTTGTTCAACCAAGTGGCACGAGGGCATAATCCACTTCCTCTGCAGTTGATACCGAGAGCCAATGGCTCCATGTGGATCTTCTCAGTCACATTAGCAAATGGAGTTGCCAAGACCAAAGTAGCGGCGATGACGAAGAGTGTGATGGTGTTTCTCATTCTGGTTCTGTCGCCCTTGTTGCAGAAGTTATGAAATGTTGCAAAAACAAATCACCGACAAAGACGCAAAAGAAGTTTTGCAAAAACAAATCACCGACAAAGACGCAAAAGAAGTTTCTGGATGTCGACACGATGATGCGAATGACAGCCGTTGGCGAGCTTTTACGGTGCTTACCGAGATATTTTTTTACCCGCCTGCGGTGGAACTTTCTGACATTTTTGACGTTATACGCCGCACCGACAGGACCTTACCGTGTATATACAACACCTTTCAGAAATTTGGGTAGCGACAACTCAAAACAAGCTTGAGCAAGCCAAAATTCCGCTGTTGAGAGGCAGATTATATCTACACAGGGAAAATTCAGGTCATTCTGACCACCAAAATCAACCAAAAGGTGAGTTGTAGATTCACTAAGAATAGATCTGTACACGGGATCGCGAAAATATACATACAGATCTTTACTTCAACCCGGATCAGACCGCTTGCAGTCGTCAGAGGTCTTGAAGCAGTCCAAAAGACTCTGGGTTTTCAAGCCGACTCCACGACCTTATCCGACAATAACTCCACCAAGGCAACCATCGGATTTTGCTCCTCAGAGGAGTGCGCTCGGGTGATGCCCGGTGGTGAAGCCGGTGGTCAAAATTGCACAATAAAAATGATGCACGAGGCACATGCAAAATAACATTGGTGTTGTTCAACTAAAACTTGTATCAACAACTCCACGCCTGAGACGAAAACATACGTGATTCTAGTGATTTTTTATTATTTTAAATAGATCAGAGATTCACGTGGGCCTCCTGCTGTGTAGATTCCATCTGCAATTTGAAAAAAATTCGCTTTTCGTCTCAAGAATTTTTTCCACAACATCGGTAACAAATTTTTGAAAAATCTTTTTCGTGAGCGATTTTTCCAGCAAAATCTGGTGCAAAAAAATTCGCCGTGAAAAAAATCGAAAATCTCACCTTTTTTTGGTAAAATATTTGTTTGGTGTTGAATTATGGGTTATTACGAAACTGACGTGCGGAAACAAAAGGTTTTGGAGAACCAGGGTATCGATCCCTGTACCCCTCGCATGCTAAGCGAGTGCTCTACCATCTGAGCTAGATCCCCGAGGTGATTGATGCACTGTTCTGAGTCTTGGTAAAAATATCTCGTCAAAAAGTTATCAAAAATTGGGTTTAGAAGTCTTTGCTGCGTGTTGAAAAGGTCATTTTTCGTGCTTGTTCTTGCTGGTAACCTTTGGAAGCACCTAGAGGTGTCATGATCATCAAAGAGGATCATATCATCTCAACTAACTCTATGGTGAGCTCTATGAATGCAGGAGGGAGTATTTTGAGCCTGTAGAAGGGTCTTGAACTCATTTGCTTCCGATATGGATCGACCTGAGATCACATATCGATCCAAGATGTCTGTCTCGACAGCCGTTGGCCAAAAGGTCTTCCTTCCCTCTTAAACCATGAGCAAAGAGCGAAAAAACTGTCTCTGATGAGTTTCTTGGCGAGATATGGAAATCCGATATGTCTTACTTCGATCGAAGGAGAAGATGAAGAGACTGAAGTAATCCAGAAGAGCAGCGAAGGAGAAAGGACTTGACCCCCTCCTCTTCTTCCATTTCATAGTCGAGCGAAGTAGTTTTTCATTTAGAAGATCCAAACCTTCAATTCTAGATCGCTTGCAGAGGTATATACATCTCTTGCGTGGAAGAAGATGTGTCTTTAGAGGTCTCTTGCATTGCGGTTGGGCTTCCTTGCGGGTTTTGAAAAATGAATTTTCCCGCGCTTCAGAATTTTAAATGATTGGTAGCATTACAACACGCCTTCCCCAAGCAGATCACACTCATTTCTTCCGTCCTTGATATTAAGTGACCTGCTCTGCTCTGACCAACTCTATATTTAAGATCCCATTTCATTTGCCCAAATTCAATCAGTGTCTCATTTTCAGAATGCAACTATCCTCAGTGAAAAATGAATGTTGAAACAAAAGATAGAAGGCAGCTGCATTTCGCATGACTAAATAAAATTTCCCGCGCTTCAGAATTTTAAATGATTGGCAGCATTACAACACGCCTTCCCCAAGCAGATCACACTCATTTCTTCCGTCCTTGATATTAAATGACCTGCTCTGCTCTGACCAACTCTATATTTAAGATCCCATTTCATTTGCCCAAATTCAATCAGTGTCCATTTTCAGAATGCAACTATCCTCAGTGAAAAATGAATGTTGAAACAAAAGATAGAAGGCAGCTGCATTTCGCATGACTACCAGCCACACTTTATTGCGTTCAGATTGTCTTTCTTTGACTGTAACTTTCCCTCATTTCTACGCGATGGGTTCTGGTGACTCCTCTTCTTCAGTTGCCTTCTCACCTTCACATTATCAGTGAATAATGTCATCATCTTGAGGAGATCGTCCACAAGCCCGCACATGCGACGACAGAAATGAGACGAAGGATGCAGCACTCTGCGCCAGAAACAATGCATCAAAAACGCATGAGCACAATATGTATTTTTTTTGCAATTTCTATTCTTGTTGCGGCAAAGCCGCAAATCTAAAAAACACCATGTGGTACAAACAATTTGGACCTCTTTGGAAACCACGGTTCTATACCGTAGTTTTCTACGGTAACTACCGCACTTTCCTCAGGTCTGAATGCGCAGCACACAACATCCTGCGCAAAACAGAAGTGCACTTGTGGATATTTTTGCACCTTCTCTTTGATGGCGTCTCTGTCAATAGCTGAGCCTTCGTCTTCTTCTACTTGGCTCGTTGTAGATGGCTCCACCTCTGTCTTCTGTTCCGTTTCATTCTCTTGAGCCGGCTCATTCGTTTGGTCCTCCTGAAATTTCTCAGATCGTTCGTCTTTTTCTCGAAGTTTTCAGAGAAATTTCCGGGAAGATTCTCACTTCATCGCTGAGGGCTTGATTTTTCGCTAAAATTTCAGTGAAAACTCTGGTCCTGCGGCTTGTGCGTTCATCAAACTCTATAGTGGGGGCAGACGGCTCCATCACCTTGGTGGCTCCCTGCAAAATTTCAGCGACTTTTCACAATACTTCAACTTGAAGAATTTTCTTCAAAAAAGATTTTTTGGATCTTGAAACTTTGTGGAATAATCGATGAATTTCGGCGGAAGGGTCGAGGAATTTTCGCGGAAAATCGCGCTGAAGAGAGTTACGTACCGATTTTCTGTTCTCGTGGTTGCGATTGAGTTCGATTCCTTCCACCTCCTCCTCTTCTTTCTGAAATCTCTCAGCATCCCGAAATTTCCGTGAAATTCCGCTCACCTCTTCTTCCTCCTCTGATTCGTCATCAGAATCTTCTTCGGAACCTTCTTCGGAATTTTCTTCTTCTTTTTCTGCTTCCATTTCTTCCATCAATTTGTCAAATTGTTTTGCGTCTTCTATGGAAAAACCACTTGCAGCGACCTACAAAGATTTTATTTTATATATATTTTATTTTTAATTTTTTGAAACTTGACTTCCTCCTTTTTAAATTTTGAATTTTTTGGAATTTATAAGAGGAAAATAAATTTTGATTTTTTACCTCAACGTCCAAGTTGTATTCTCTCTCTGTATCTGCCTGAAACTCCGGCCACTCCGCTCCTTCCACATTCAGTTTCATTCGAATAAATCGTTGTAGACGCACAAATTTTTCTTCCGTTATTTTCTCCAAAAATTCCGAGAATCTCGACTGAAATTTCTTCGCACATTCCAGAAAATTCTTTGCAGATTCCAGAAACATTCCCAGAATATTCTCACCTTCGTAACCGAACTTTCTCGAGAAGAATGTCTTTATGCACTGCACGTCTCTGTTGAAATAAAACTCCGCATTTCGATGGGAAGTTGAAACCATTTGTGGGAAGTCGATGATGGTGATCTCTTCTTGATCATTGATCATAATGTTAAACTCATTGAAGTCACAATGGATCAATCCGTAAGAGGCAAGACGGACGATGAGGTTCATGAGGTTACTGTAAACTCTTCCAGGGTGAACCAACTTCTTCACGTTGGCTCTGTGTGAAAGTCAGGATAATTATATCGGATAATTGATTCGGGTGATTTTGGGGTTTTGAGACCTTCTTGAAGGACCGCGTGTCCTTAACGAGACTTCTCGGTTAATAACGTAAATTTGATATTAAGTACTAAGATAGAAGGTTAGTGGTGAAAGAACTCACAATAAGTAACCATCTACAAGAGACATGACCACAACGTGGCGGTTCCATTCAATTGGGACGGGGGTGGGAAACCCGTGCTGGTGAAGTGCCTGTTCTATTTTATTCTTGTTTTGTTTGGATGTCAAAGTGTGGTTGACGTCCCATGGAGAATGTAATCATGATCAAATAAATGATCGGATTCAGGATGTTAACGATGATGACGATGAGATAATCACCTTCATGAAAGCAAATTCTTTTAGAGAGGCTAATCTGGACAAGTACAACCAGGATGCACTCTTTCTATGCTCCAGATAATCTCTGCTGTTCTTGATCTTGCGGAAAGACACACGTCCCAGTCTGCGAGATTTCAGTGAAATCAGATAGGTGGATTTTTTTCTGTTGATGCAGAAATAATGATGATGCGGAAATGCATCACTGTCCATGATGACAATGCGCTCGGCTCTTCAGAGACATCGGATCTTGTACAACGATGAAGAAAATAAAACCGCAAAGAATTTGAAGTCTGACCTTGCAAATTTGATGGCGACTTGTGTTCCCTCAGGAGTAATTCCCACGTAGATATCTGTGAGTTTTCAGCGAAATCTCACGAAAAATTCGACATGCATATCTACAACGCGCAGAAAATTTCTAGAAGTATTTCTTGGAATTTGAAAAAGACGTGCCTGACTCTTTTCCGACACCTAATTTGTTAGAGAGACCGACTAGTATTCCTCGACTGACTAAGGTTCTCAGCGCTAAGAAGTCATATCCTTGATATGTAAGGCGGTATCCATCATCTGAAAAGATCAGTGGCATGTTCTATGTAAAATGGTAATGTTGATTTTTCGTTATCTTGATCGACAAAGTGCGTTTGTAGACAAAAATACTTGTCAAAAAAGTGTGAAGAATGAAGTTGATTGACATTCCGTGATCCTCTAAAACTCACATTTTTTGGAATCGTGCCACACCAATTTGTTTTTGTGGACAACAACTATGGCTCTCTTAGCTCCTCCATGTTTGATCCTCGCAATCTGCACGATGAGTGATGTCGGTACCAATTCGTGATTCTTCATTCCCTGCTCGATGGCAGTCAGAGCTCTGAACTCATCTTTAGACAGATAACGCAGTAATGTAACGTCTAATTTCATTCCGAGTTCTTTCTTCTCACTTTGATTTTGTTGTTCCGTACGTAAGTACAACTCCTCTACTGTATTCGAAATTTCAGGATTTCGCAATCAGATACATGATGCACAAAGAAGCTGCAGTCTTCATGCAATGTTCTCTGTAAGCTACTATAGCAGCAATTTCTCCAGGCTTTTCATATAGCACACAAGAACATGTATAGCAGCCGTGAAAACTGAAGCAAGCATTGAGTCTGCTGCACTGGCCTTCAACTAGAGCACTTTCCTCTCTAAATGTGGTGTTTGTTTGTGTACAAATTTATCTCATTGAAAAAATAATTTTTTGAAAAGTTTCCATTTTGTAATTTTGTTTGTAATCGGCTCTCATTAATTTCGTGAATCATGTCTGATCTATCCTCTGATCAGCAAAGTAGGTCCCTTCTCTTTCCAATAGAATGACGGATCTCAGATATCACCCCTAAAAAGAGTAATCTCTACACGAGGACTGGTGATAAAGGTGATTTAAACTTTTGATTGAGGCGTTGAGTGTTTAGGTACAGCATCTTTATACAGTGGTGAGCGCAGGAACAAAGATGACAGTATTTTTGAGGCCTTAGGTGACGTGGATGAATTGTCTGCTTCTTTGGGGTGAGGAATATGAGTTCTGCTCGGTCTCATCACTCCTCAGATTGGCGAGAGAACATTGTTTGACTGCCGGTCACGCCACTATTGATCAGATGTTGGAGGAGGTGGGTACCTATTATTTAATAGATCAGGAATCATTTTTTAAGTTGACGATTTACAGATTCAATCGGCACTTCTCGATATTGGATCCTGTATCGCAACACTTCCGGGTGCCTCAGAATCTAAATCACGTGAGTTTATCATGATAAACTAAATTTCACATGGCTTCTCAGAAATTTCTTTTGTTAAACAGTGGCTTTGAATCGATCTCTACGCAACAAGTATAACCTCTAAAGACATCAGAGACGCTTTATCCTATAAAATAAAATATTGATAAACTCAGAAAAAACTCTTTTTGATCCAGAGAGGGTCATCACGATCGAAAAGTGGACAGACCAAATTGACGCCGAAAATGCCCCTCTGAAGGTAACCTTCGAACTTCTTTACTGTTTTTGACAACAAAAATAATCAACTCTATCTCTGATGTGGCAACAAACTTGGACCTTCTGAAAGATGTGCGGTAGTTACCGTAAAAAAACACGGTATGGAACCGTGGTTTTTGCAAAGGTCCAGATTTGTTGCCACGAGAAAAATCAAAACTGAGACAACACAGAGTTTCATACTTCCATCTGGCGGCATGTCAAGTTGTCAGCTACACGTCAGCAGGACGATTTGCAGGAGGGCAGAGCGACACGCTTGGCGCGTTGTAGAAGACTATGATATCGACCCCCAGACCACGATTTATCTCAACAGGTCAGTGGGGTTTTATGCGATGATGAGTGATCGTTGTAGATTGAGTGATCTTCTATTTGCGGCAGCAAGGTGGTGCTGCATGAGGGAGGGGAAGGTGGAGACAACATATAGAAGAAGTACCGGTCTGACCAAGAGATAGCCCTCTAATGAATCGACAAGAATCGATCGACACTCCACCAATAAATTTTGATTTCAACTATTTTTAACCATTTTTGCAAAACTATTTCACGGCGTGTAATAACCAGTTTTATTTTTAGAAGCTAAAAAGAAGGTGCGTGACCGTTATAACGGTTAACATCGTATGTGGGACAGTGTCTTTTACCGGTGAAGACGGCGGTTAAGGGTTGGGGTTTAGGTTAAACCGCCGTCTTCACCGGTGAAAAAGACCACTCCATCGGCATGATGGTGGTAAAAACCTTGCTACACAGTGCATTTTTCTCCATCATGAAGACGATTGTCAAAGTCGGCTACCAGAGGCTCAAGATTTTTTTAAACATAATTCAAGTTATTAAAATCTGCTGAACATATTTTTCAAGAGTGTTATTATAAAATATTTTAACTTGAATTAAAATCAATCTTTCAAAGTTTATGATCTCATGTGTCCCGACTTCAGCGCGTTGATTTTGGCGGGCAAAATGGTCACCATCTCTCTGCTCAATCGGATCTCCTTCTGCATGAACGGCAGATGATGTTTGTCATCATATGAGACGACCCATTCGTAGTTCTGAAGCGCGGCGGTGAGGTACTTGGCCTTTGTCATCGGGTCGTTGATGATGAGTTTTGCGTATCTAAAAGTCAAGGTAAACGTTGAGGAGGTGCGAGGACTTTTTTCCATCTGGACAAGACTCTAAAGGCTCATTGTGGTGTTTTTTATGCGTGTTCTTGGCCTTTTCGTGCGTGTTTTCAGAGGTTTTGGCTGTTTAAGGCGGTAAAACTCTGCTGCAACAACCAAAAATACGCAAAACAAGAAGATCCGTTGCTTCTGTGTACTTTGCACATTTTTTTGTAAGTGTTTGGCCGACACAAAATAATCTTCAGAGCAAGTCTACTCGTGGCACATCATACTCCTTTCGTGATTTTTGTGTCTGCGGCTCTGCCACAAGACATTCAAAGTACGCAAAAGCCCTTTTAATAACAAGAGAGGATACAGTCTTCCAATGTAGATGTGGGACACGATATAAGGCTCCACAATTCCTGGAAATTTCAGAGTACGTCTCGAAATTTCGTAGAAAATTCACCTTCGTCAAGAACTTTCGGCGGCTTTCCATTCTCTTGGCATGATTTCAGGAACATTTTGTACCTCTCTGTACTCTTGGATATCCTTGCTAAAATTAGCGTGATGACGTCATCACACATAAGATGAGATACTCACAGTTGGTTGATCTTCTTGCTTCTCTTGGGGTTAGTCGTGTCCCCAGATGCTAATTTTAGCTCAACCATCTGGCTGTATGTCTCTCCCAGCTGTATCATCATCTGAAATTTATCAGAAATTTCTCCTCGTTTTCCTGGAAAATTCACCTGTTGTACAAAAGTCTTAAAATGTACATGGCTGAGGGTGCTCAGAAG
Organism: Protostelium mycophagum; assembly: GCA_002081555.1. Classification (NCBI taxonomy): domain Eukaryota; phylum Evosea; class Variosea; order Protosteliida; family Protosteliaceae; genus Protostelium; species Protostelium mycophagum. The sequence goes on along the minus strand of MZNV01002874.1, from coordinate 11,175 downwards.
AGGCTCCAACAGATCCGCTCTCCTCTTCAATATTTTACTGCAGACGTTATTTCTGACAAATATCCCATCTACAACGACATCTACACTGACCACTTTTTTGAATTGTCGTTTTCGAATTCGACGAGGGAAAGATGCAAGGATGACATGTCTTGTGTGATGTTGTAGTGGTCAGTCACAAAGTTGTCCACGTGATAGTATTCTCTCGCAGATTTAAGACGCTCCATACCCCGAAGGAAAAACACCCTGGCGGACTCCAAGTCTGAAATCCTCCCTTGGGTCTCAGCAACGACCTTCTAGAAATTTCTCAGAACATTCTGAACATCACATACTCGTCGTGGCTCTGCCACAAATCACCAAAAAACGGTGAAAAATCTTCAAGGTCACGTGATCTCAAATGTTGATTACATCATCAGGGTCAGCGATGTCCAATCCGACAAAAAGTGGTGCTTTTACAGACTCTTCTTCTTGACCTGAGATTGATTAGAAGATATCAGTGTACTCCGTGGAATTTTTTTGCATGTGATGGTCAAGAAAGCACCAAAAACTGTTCTTTGCGGCAATACTTTGCAAAATATCAAAAGCACCACAATAATGTATTTCTTTGCAACAAAAGAACATCTTGGGTACTTAAACCCTAAACCCCTCCATCTCATCCCGTGAAGAACTTCTTTGCACGAAAAGAATTTTCGCTGAAAAAGACAAAAGATCTTGTCGTTATGATATCTTGACATCAACAGACTGACCTCTATGTTGTGATGCATATAACAGCCTGTTCATGTAAAATTTTCCGAAACCAATATTCAAATTAGCGTGAGCTTCCTCGTGTAGATCTTCTTTGCTCACTCTACAATCACGTTTACAACTCGCCAATTTTTTTTGAGGAATCACCTTGACAACATGACTTCTGCGGCTCTAAGACATTGAGCTGCTTGCAGCCAAGTTCCCGGTGCGTTGTAAAAGGACGACAATTGAAGAGCGCTAACCGACCAATCCTTTTGAATTTTGAATTTATATTTTGGCGGGAAAATTTTTCGAGTTGTAGAATGATCTTACCATTGGGGCAAAGTGTTTGTACTTCAATTGTCTTTCCAATGTTTCTGTGCATAGTGCAGCGCACTTTCAGAGTTAGCAGAACTTTTCGGCAAGACGAAATAAATATAAAATAAATCGGACCTCTTCAGGTTTGTCTTGGTTCTTAAGAGCCTGTGCTCTGTAAAATAAAGTGTGTGTGAATAGACCCTCCATCTTATCACTCCTGAACAAATCAACAATATTCCAAAAATAAAATTTACTCTGAATCTATCCCTTCAGTCTTCCACTCGTTGTAAATATCCTCAGCTCTAAAAATAGAATTAATCATGTGATGAGATGGAGATGTTGATTCTAAACCCACTTCTTTAAGATTTGAGCTGCTGCTGTATATTTTCCTTTCTGTCCACAGATCAACCCTATGGCATTATACACTTCCATCTTCTTGATCTGTAACAAGTTCTTGTCTTCTGCAATAGAGGTAGAAACAGCTTCTAAGCTGGAAGCAGCTTCGAGGAGTGCCTCTTCATCTTCATCGTCTAATTTATTGATGTCGATTTCCTTCCAAGAAACTATTGATCATTACGATGTCATAACGAAACACGTGCATGAGACGAAGAACACTTATTAACTCGATGATAAAAGTATGATGTACGCGATCAAACAATCTCATACCTTGTTTCGGAACATCCATCATTGTGACCTGTTCGGTTTTGTCTGTCTGAGTCTCCTGCGCTACCTCTTGGCTCATCCTCTCTGATTCCGTTTGGCGGTGTTGATTTCGTCGGATCACAAATTTTCCCTCCACATTTTGCCACGCAGACATGATTACGGCCTTCAAAGAGGCATCATCAGTATCAAGACGGTCACTCGTCCAAAAGACATCAGGGGACACTCTTGACAAAACTATTCGTCAGTTGAAAATCAGAACAAATCCGATTCGTCCTCTTCACAACATTTCCAGACAATTCAAATCAACTGATCTCTCTACAAAAAACATCAGACAATCTCCTCTTTCAAAAAGGCCGTATTCTTCAGAATTAACAACAACTACACCTGCACCTCTCGAAACGATACAGAGTCGTCTCAGTGCGCAGCAGTTGTCTATATGGACACAAGAGAAGGTCTTATTATCAAGTTTACTGCACAGATTGGAGGAGATCGGTGTCACCAGAGAGGATCTCGAAGTATTGAGACAGACTTTATCTCAACTAGATGAGTTGTTCCTCTTGGTTGTCGTTGGAGAATTCAACAGCGGAAAATCTACATTCATAAATGCCTTATTAGGACATAAATATCTGAAAGAAGGTATTTTATTCACGATTTTTTGATGAATGATCGTGCTACAATTATATGGTGAAATCATCTATTCATTTTTTTTTGATAGCAACAGGTGTCGTGCCAACAACAAGCAAAGTGGGATTATTACGTTATGGTTCAGAGTTTGCCACTTTGCCTTTCCGAAACACCTCTTTAAAGACACATGAGACGGACAAGATCAATCCATCCGCTTCTGATCGTGGAATGGAGATCATCAATGCCCCCGTCGAATGGCTCAGGTCTGTCAATTTCTCATGAAACTTCCAGTCTTTTTGGCAGACTTTTCTGTGAATTTCCGTTGAATTTTCGCAGAGAAATATCACTTGTAGACACACCAGGCACGAATGCGATCATCAGAGAACATCAAGAGATCACGGAACATTTTGTTCCGAGAAGTGGTATGTCTTTATTCCACATGTTGATGACCTGCACGATGATCGTGGTGTTTTGTCAACAACAAGCTACGTTAAAATCCTCGGTAATTAACGTGTCTGTTACCAAAAGATCTGCAATATCACAAGATCTAAAATGGCTAAAAACAGCAATAAAATTATTAAAATAAAATCGATTGAAATTTCACTGAAAAACACAGACCTGGTACTTTTCGTGACAAGCAGTGACAGGGCGTTCTCAGAATCCGAACGTGATTTTCTGGGTAAGATATCTCAATGGCGCAAGAAGATTGTCGTTGTGATATCCAAGAGAGATATCGTAGAGACCCCAGAAGGTGATTCTTTTCAATATTAAAATTAAATAATCAAAAAAAATCAAATTCTTTTTGCTTGATGCAATCGTGAGATTTTGAATATTTCAATTTTTAAAAGTAATAAAAATAATAAAAAATAATAAAAAAATATTGTGAAAAACTAAATTTATTGGCAGAGCTAAGAGAAATCGAGAATTTCGTGAAGACCAGCTTTAGACAATGCTTGGGGGATGACCCTTCAGCCGTATTTTCTGTATCCGCAAAGGTCAGTTTTTGTTCTGGTGCAGATTCGCAGATGCGTACGCATCTGCGATTTCTCTGATCACGTGATTGAACGATCTCAAGGATGCGCTTCGCGCCAAGATCGAAGTGAGCAAAGATTCAAATTTGAATTTGGGCGGGAACGACCGTTGGAATAATTCCCACTTTGGAGACTTGGAGCAATATGTTCTGAGAACACTGGACCATCAAGAGAGGGCCAAGATCAAACTGGAGAACCCGTTGGGAATCGCTGACCATCTCGTCTACAAATCCAAAGATATCTTAGAAAGCAGACTCAGGTGCGAAACATGATATCTCAATTCTGCATCTGTCATGTCATTGATGATGACGTCATGACAGATTGCTGAAGCATGACGTGGAGACGTTACGTAAGATCAGAGATCACATGGAAGAGTTTAGAAGTGAAATTTCGCTCGATTTTGAAGGAAAGAAGGACTCTATAGACAGGTTGATTGCATCTCTTGAAACAAAGGCACATTCATTTTTAGACAACAGGTGCACTTTTATATACTCAATATTGTTGACATGTACTCATTATTCAAATGAAATTTTCATTTATATTATATTGTTCTTATGCGTTATTCACACATTCAAGTGAAAGAAATATAGTGTTTAATCTCATTTTATAAAAATAATAATCGTCTATATAGATAAGATCACATGTGAATATATTGATAATATATCATTACTATAGTATATAATATAAGATATTGATAATATATTATTATATAATAATATATTATAGGGTCCAGATAATGAACTTTATTTCATTATTCAAAAGCGAACAATTGAAGAGAGACTTTGAGACCGAAGTGGTCGGCAACACCGGTACCTTTTTTTAAATTTTTTAAATTTGTTCTTTTTTTTCTCTTTTTTAATTCTTTTATTATTATTATTTATTTTTCTTCTTTTTTTTCTTCTTTTTTTCTTTTTTTTCTTCTTTTTTTAATTTTCATTTTTTTTCGCGAACCGAAAACCTGTCATCTCTGAAATTTCCTGAAAGTTTCTAGGGAGAGACATAGAGAATAAAATATCTCAACTGATCGACTGGCTTGTCTCTAGAAACACCAAATTATGGAAGGAGACAATGTCCACTGTACAAGATATGTCTAAGAAGACATCAACACAACCGAAAAGAGAGGCACTCGACGCCATAGATGTACTCTCTTTCGATTTTGACAGGTGAGTATCTACAATCGTGTAGATCTGGAATATCACCATTTCTTGTACAAGATGACGTGGTATTTTTCTGGAATAATGGCTGACATTTGTGAATATTGGGCATAGCTCCTATACGATATCACAGATATTGCTGCGACATCATGACATGATGTCGTTAAATATTGATGACATCACAGATCGAGACTTCTCGGAAGCATCGGCGACAAGGCATCAGATGTGAGCACACTTATTCGTTTGTTGTTTTTTTTGACAAATATCCTCTTGTTTCTAGAACAGACATCGTTGTAGTTGAGGAGTGACGTCATCAAGGTTTTAAAGAAATACGAAGCGGACAAGGAATCATCCAATTTGGCGGGAGAAATTAAGAGGGCAATTATCAGCACTGCCGCTGTAGAGGTAAACATCACGTCAAAACTGTCAAACTACAATGGAGCTGTACATAAGTGTCCTTGGGTTGCGGATCTACCGCAAAAATAGATCTGTGATTTCTGCGGTCAAGTTTTATATCGGCGAAACTTTACTTCTCCACTGCATTGCAGATTTCGATCAGATCTCCCAGTCCGCGGTAATGAACACGTTAACTACCGAGAAATTTTACCGTGGTGCGGGGAATCTGACCAAGTCTGCGATATTCATCAAAAAAGTCGAATATTTCCCTCAAAACTGACAGAACATTAGGTGGGTGCAGTTGCACTCGGAGTCCTTCTGGCTTCTTCCATTGTGGACGTGTTTGGTGTCGGACTACTCGCTGCAGGAGGGTTAGTGGTACTTCCATGGATAAGATCAAGCCTAAAAACGTCCACCTCTAAAAAAATCCAACAGGTGATGTGATCACATCTGAATTTGCATCAAAGAACAACCTTTCAATTCGAAGAATATTTTACCACGAGCCGAAAACCTGATTGCTGCAGATTCGAAATGATTTGAGATCAACCTTAGATCTGCATCTCAATCACCAATTGGACATCGCCATGGAGGAACTGCAACAAGCGCTGCAGCCATACACCAGATTCGTCTCCCAAGAGCAAAAGAAGATTGGAGAGTCCCAAGAGGACCTGACAAAGCTGGAAGACGAAGTCGCACAACTCAGGAGAGAGGTGGACTCTGCCTTTGGTCCAAAAAAATAAACGGGATTTTATTTCCAAATAGACTTTGGGTATTCACTGACAAATTTGGATGTGACAAGAATGTCTAAATATAATTAACAATCATTTTAGCTAAGCGCTTCTACAACACATAAAGAAATTTGTTTTTCGAGAACACTGTGATTTTTGCCGATTAGTAGCAGCCGGTTATAACCGCGATTTTAACCGTGCTTGGCACGTTAGAAGCATTAGAGTAGCAGCCAGCTTACGGTAGTTACCGTGATTTCTAACCGCCAAAATTTCAAAGTGAAAAGGTGAATTCCTTCAGTACTAATTAATATCACTCTCTGAATCAAATAAAAAAACTCGCGTTTATTGTCAAAAATCATTGTAGATCCACCTCCTTTTCTGAAATCCTGAAAGAGGGGGATACGAATGTGTTGCAGCTTGGGCAGGCGGCGCCTCTCCAGTCCCATTCTCCGATGGTGTTGTCACAATTTTGACAGAAAATGTCACCGTGGTTGTTGTCGACCACGTCGTTGCGGGTCGCCCCCATCCAACTGGCAGGCTCAACGAAAATATATGGACACTGGAAGATGTCATCTGATGTGAATACCGAGTTATTTTGTGTAAAATCAATTCTTGGTGCTGTGAGAGCCGCGCATCACCGAAAAACATGCATAGAAGTCAAATCCGACTGTGTTTTGCGTTGCGACTTTGCAATCCCAAAAGATGTGCAGAAAACGCCAAGACAATGCGTTTGCAACAAAATACATCTGGAACAACTCGTGTGAAAGACTCACGTCCTCGTGATGCCCCTTCCCATTGTTTTGTGACTTGTCTACAATAGCTCTGTGATTATATGTCTCTGACTCAGAGAATAAAAACTCATCACAGTATTTACAACACATAGAAGCTCCTTCTCCTTGACTTCCACGCGGAATTTCAACCTCTTTTCCTTGATCTACAACCAGTCATTCATATTGAATTGTAGACGGAAAAGTAAAAGAAATTTCATGGTTGTAGATTGTCAGAGAAAATACAATTGTAGATGGTCGGAAAAATACCTCGGGTGTATTTGGTGAGGCCGAGTCGGTACAGTTTGTGATATTTAGATTCTCCTGACAAGCTGCCTTTCATCAAATGGTACAACCTCAATTGCCGCCGAAACCCTGCAATCTTCAACCGAAAAATTCACTCTGGTCGACATTCTACAACAGTGTAGATGGCTCACCTTCGTTTGGGCTGATCTCGCCTCTCTTACTGGCAATAAAATTCAAGGCTTCCACATCTGAGATGTGTCTTTGCGTCATCAGGTACGCGGCGACAACAGAAACGCTGCGAGACAGCCCCATTTGGCTGGACTTTTTGTCAGTGATTGCAATGTACAGTGATCGTGGCACATTGCGTCACAGCGAAAATATCCTCCGATGCTATGGCCGCATTGCGATGATTTGATTCGGTGACATGATAAAGTCGTATTGAGACTCACCAATGGACCAGAATCTTGCCCTCATTTTCCAGCGCATGTTTTATGAATTGATTCGTTTCCTCGAAGAATCTGATCACATATTCGTCTTCATCATCCTTGATAGGAAGTCTCTTATGCTCCTTCACTACGAATTCTGAAAAAGGCTCGGCCATTACCTCTATAGCCGTGCTTGAAATGTCAGATTTAGGACGATCATATGTAGAAGAATATGGGTGGATGAGGCTCGGAACAAACGACCTCATGTGGAAAGAGTCTATATTTTGAGTAGGTGGACCCGTTATCACACAAAAGGCAACTCGCCTACCTTAAAATATGATCGATGCCAAGCGATTTCAACATTTTCAAGTCTTTGGCATGGTCGTACCCACTTAAAAAGAGTCCGGGAATAATCTCGCTTATCTAAAATGATGATAAATAACACGATATATCCTCGCGTAAGTCGTATTTACCTCTGAAGCCATTGAATGTTCGGCGGGTGATTGTGTGGGTTCTTTAATTGTATCATTCTTTTGCATGTGTCTTGAAAAACTGGCCTGAAACAAGTTGATAGTGCCATTTTCAACTTGAAAATGAAATTTCACCCAAAGTTCGTAGATGGTCACGTGCAGCCTTCCCAAAAACCAGCACAAACAGATTCACGTCACAATCATGGCATCCAACAAATACAGTGTGAGTGTTTCGTTCTGAAAGAATGTTGTCTGACGTGATCAAGGTCGAGTACGCAAAAACAGCCAGATCTTTGGTAGGTTTGAAGTCAAGACGCCCTCTAAAGATCTCAGTGCAAGAACAGCAAGTGTAAGAAGAAGATCGAGAAAGATGCAGTCCGTATCGGCAAGCATTATCCCTCGGATCGTTTTGCTGGTGAGTCTTTCTGATCTCATTCTCCTCTGACAAGTGCATAGAAGGAGGAGAGCAGACAGATTGGTATCATTACAATTGTGCATTCGATGTAAGGTTAATCTCGTCTATAGTATATTACGTTGATGAAACAAACACCAACAAAATGGATATGTTGGATTGAGATGGTGTAGGCATTAACAAGAGCGAGAAAAGATACGAAAAAGATCGAGACAGAAGAGGATCTGAAGGATTTTGATGGACTCGCCGACGCCGATCAAGAACTCATTCGTCAGTGTCTTCAAGGTATCACTTCTTTTGAATTTTTTATTTGATGATTTTGGCGCCTTAATGAAAAGGATGACGTCATACCCGATCATTTAGACATTAACATCATAATGTAACATGACAAAATATAAACATATAAAAATATGTATAAATTTGGCGAAGCCGCTGCTGCACCGATGCAAAGAGTGAGATACTCAAAGATTTGAATATTACATTCTGTCACCACATGACGTGATGATGACGTCATTGTACAGGGGACATTCCCCCGCCAGGAGAGGACAATGGTCCAAGCAAAGAGGCCCCGAAACCGGCGAAAAAGCCCAGAACCATCAAGAAGAAAAAATCCACTGGATCTGATTTGTCAGCGAGTGATGTCAGTGATGTGAGCGATCTCAGTAAGTAGATGTTTATAGACAACAGAATCACTTTAAATCATCATAACATGTCTGCTCATATGTGCACATTCGCTGATTAATCAGGCGATGTGGAAGTGAGATTGCCAAAGTTGAGATCAACGGATGATTCGCAAGAGCCCATCACACTTAAAGAAGGTTCTAAATTCATTGGAAGAGAAGATATTCACGGTGATGACGTCAAGAAGATCAGCAGGAAACAATGTGAGATGTCTTTACACGGACTTGTGATGACGAGTTGTAGTGGAGGTCGTGTTTCGTAATAATAATATATACGTCACGAGGGTGAGTTTTCTCCGAAATTTCCCTCAGCTCTTTCCATAGCAACGATATCCCATTCTAGTGAAATTATGAGCACAAAAAATTGAACCACCATCATGTCATGTCATGATGATGAGCACAAAAAATTGAACCACCATCACGTCATGTCATATGTCATGTCATATGTCATGTCATTGTCATGTCATTGTCATGTCATGATGTACAACAGAGGGGACCCAACCCATCATTCTTGGTTCGTCAAGAGAAAGATGAAGGAATTGTCCTCGAAAAAGATGAGGAGGTGGAAGTGCACAACGGTGACGTCATCGGACTTTTCTTGGAAAAGTATACCTTCAGAGTCGAATACGAGGCCCCAAAAGTAAAAAAGGCGGGAAAAGCGGCACCCGTAAAGAGGGCGGTGTCAAAGCCAAAAATAGAACAACCAAAAACGGTGAAAACAAACACCAAAAAACCCCCCAACAAAACTCCCGCCAAAAAGGAGAAGGTTCATCCCTTCATCTACAACGATGTTTTCTGATAGATTATAGGTGGACAGCACGGAGCCGAAGAAAAAAACTAAGAAGAAGAAAGGAAATGCGAGCAGCGATGAAGAATCGGGAACGGATGAGTACGATGAAGAGGATGATTTCATCAACAATGACCCCGAGGATGGGCTACAATACAAGAGAAATCTAGGTGAGTTCTCATGTTCTTTACTTCTGATCTTGATGATGATCAGATTCGGGCTCGGATGACAACAAAAAAGGCAGGAAGAGGGTACGTCTTCAGTTGAAAGTGATTCTGAAATGTGATAGACGATTGAAGATGATGAAGCCGATGCCATCAAAGAGGGAAGAGCTTTCGCGAGAGTGAGTTATCGTTTTTCTGAAGTGGCTCATGACGTTGTTCCAATCTTCACGACCTTGAGATCACCTTCTTCCACTCAAAGAAGGTCCTCACGCTGTTGTCCACCATAAAAACGTTGTGTGAAATGAAGAAGTGCCAGAGATCTTAACATCGAGATGCATTTTCTGATCACATCTCAGGCAGAATCAGAAAGGCTAAAGAGAAAGAGAGAGGATTCCTCCGACTCAGAAACGGATGAGGGAAGGGTCAAATGTAAATACGGCGAAGACTGTTACCAAAAGAACCCAGAGCACCACAAGAAGTTCTGGCACCCGAAAAAGCATGGAAACGGTGCTTGATCAATAGACATCTTTTCATCTGTTCTTCATTCAAGCCGACACATTCGCGTGCTTTGTAAGAGTTTTCCACCAACGCTGCAGAATGAATAGAGCTCATTGTGCCAATATGCTGGGGATGCGAGTTTTCTGCACTTTTGGTGTAATGTGGCGGCGACAAACGGATATGGACATAATTAAGTGGGTAACAACAGAGGGTTTTGCATATAGAGAGATGAGTGTACGTCAAGTCTTCGTGCCAAAGGAAAAAAGTACAGAAGAGTAGCCAGAACACTCAGACACACTGAAAAATCCCAAAAGAAATATAAAGAGCACCTGGTTTCAGAAAAAGATTTCTCACAGCATTGCTATTATAACCTCCTTCATTAAGCACACAAAAGGGTACCATCCTGCTGATCTTAGAAGTTTATAAACAATACGTTGATATTTTGGACTTATTTCGGAGATATATTCACCACAATAAAAATGGGTTATAAATATTTATTTTCGAGAGTGCCTAAACTCGAATTAGCGGGATAATAATAAGGACATTGCTCCAACACGAGAAAAAGGTCAGGAATCGGCGCCTATGGATACATTTGAGGCCATATTCAGACAACACAAGAACAGCAATACATGAGTACGACGCAACGTGATCTGCTTGGGGAAGGCGTGTTGTAATGCTGCCAATCATTTAAAATTCTGAAGCGCGGGAAATTTTATTTTTCAAAACCCGAAAAGAAGCCCAACCGCAATGCAAGAGACCTCTAAAGACACATCTTCTTCCACGCAAGAGATGTGTATACCTCTGCAAGCGATCTAGAATTGAAGTTTTGGATCTTCTAAATGAAAAACTACTTCGCTCGACTATGAAATGGAAGAAGAGGAGGGGGTCAAGTCTTTACTCCTTCGCTGCTCTTCTGGATTACTTCAGTCTCTTCATCTTCTCCTTCGATCGAAGTAAGACGTATCGGATTTCCATATCTCGTCAGGAAACTCATCAGAGACAGTTTTTTCGCTCTTTGCTCATGGTTTAAGAGGGAAGGAAGACCTTTTGGCCAACGGCTGTCGAGACATACATCTCGGATCGATATGTGAT